>NKCJ01000537.1:0-25902 GCA_003947015.1 Fusarium sp. AF-6 | reverse complement strand
GGTAATAAAAATACCTATAATTAATTATAAGAGATAATATTATATAGAGCTACTTAAAGTATTATAATAAGTATATAGCTTATTTAATTAAAATTATAAATTAAAATTATATTTTTTATAGGAAGTCGACTCCCGATATTTTAACTGCGTGCCAAAGTTGACTTTGCTCCCAGTCGGGCAATACCAAGCACTCTACTACCGCGAAGAGTTACTTATCCCCTTTGTGCCCTTGCCTGGGCCTCTATCAGCAACGCACCAGCCTCCATTTGACACTCTCTTCATTACCACTCAAATCTTGGTCCCTACTTCAAGCGTTTACGCTCAATCATTCTCCAATGGAGTCAGTTTACTCCCCAGAGGCCGTCAATCGTTAGTGTTTCCTCCATTCTGTCACTGTCATAAAGGTCCCGCTCGCTGACATTAGGGGTGAGCTCTTGGACCATACTCTCAAGCTATCAAAGCCAATGGCTTCATTTTTGCATCGGGCCAGATTCCTGCCAATACCCAGGGACAACCGATCGAGGGGACTATCGCGGACAAGACTCACAAGACATGTAAGAATGCCCAAGCCATTCTCAAAGCAGCGGGCTCGGATCTGGATAAGACCATAAAGATCACGGTAGGTATTTGTTCACATCGAGTTTTATGAAACATATTAACGGTCCAAGGTCTATCTTGAGAACATGGAGGATTTTAAAGAGATGAATGAAGTGTATGCAGAGTATTTCCCCCATAAACCTGCTCGAAGGTGTTGCGAAGTAAGGAGACGACCAGCGGGGATGAGTATGATGATGGATATTATCGCTTTACAGTAGACTTGCCTATGGGTGATCAAATTTGAAGGGCAGAGGTCGTAGTTTCAAATAGAATATACTGTGGTATAGAGCTGTCACGCTAAATTACGTCCCAGGGATCATTTACTCGTGTCATTTGACCATGACTTGGTGGGCATCCTGTGAAGGACTCACTATTCGTCTGGAGCTAGTTGCCAAAATTGGATTTTGAGATCGGGGAGGGCTGTTCATCGTAGACGGTACAGGCCTTATCTAAGCGGAACTCGATATCCGTGAACAAGTGTGAGCTGCTTATAAAGACTCCTCGCATTATTGATTGATGCTTTCAAATTAACAATCCAAAACAGGTCTCCGGAAGTTGGGTCCGGAAGTTAGGCCCAAAACTGTGGGGCCGGAACTATGGGTGTTCATTTCGACAATAAGACGTAAGGACGCACTGGCGCTGGATGATACATCAACCACACTCTATTATCAACTAACTATTCTTCTTTTGTCACAGAAAGAATGTCTCAGAAACTCATAACTGTGTACGGCGCCACTGGGGCTCAAGGAGGCAGCGTTGTTAAGGCACTTCTGCGTGACAAGCCTAGATCCTTTACTATTCGCGGCATTACTCGGAGCCCAGACTCTGAAGCAGCTAGAGCTCTTGCTACGGCAGGCGTGGAGATCATCAAGGTCAACATCTTCAACAAAGATGAACTTGCTGCAGCATTCAAGGGAAGTTGGGCTGTCTTCGTAAACACCAACTCAGACGACCCAGTACCACTCTCCTCCTACATCATGATCAGCCAATGGATTCTCACATCATTAGGCTATCGGATCTCCCGGACTACCCACCGAAACGCAAGTTGGCAAGTGGGCCGTCGATGCGGCGGTAGAGGCAGGAGTCAAGTATTTCGTATACAGCGGCCTTGCTTCTGCCTCTAGAATTACGAATGGAGCTATATCTTGCCTTTGTTTCGACGGTATAGTTTTGAATCACGTTTGTCAAGGATTCAATGGAGAGCTAATATCCAACAGAAAAGGAGGACATCGCAAAGTATGCGCATTCCCAGCCCTCCCTTCAATCAATCGTAATCAACCCTGCATATTACACGGAAAACTTCAACGTGAAGGAATGGGCAGCGTACCTTGGCGGTCTGCCATTCACTGAAGATTCTGAAGGTTACTATACCCTCAGCTGGCCACTCTAGGGGGGATCCAACGAGGTGCCACTAATTGCCATCGAGCGAGATTTTGGCGATATCGTACATGGAGCGCTCCTAAACGCTAATAAATTATCTGGAAATACTATACAGGCAATCAGTCAGTCCAAGGCACTTGAGGACATCCCTGCTGACTTTGAACATGGTATGATTCCCGGCTTGTTCAACTCCAAGACTGAAAGCTAACTCTGATCAACAGCAACCGGGAAAAAGTCGCGTTTTATACCCCTTGAGGACTGGCGTTTATTTAAAACGGACGGAACGAGAGTCATGCAGACTGTCAAGGAGATGTTTGGGTTCTGCTACGTATCTGGTGGGCTTTATTATGGCGAGCCTAACGATATGAACCTCTCCGCATCACTAAAACAAGCAGCTGCTGCAGCACAAGGAAGGTCAGGCGAGGACACTCGACTTTATTCGCTAGGCCAGTATTTCAAGGACGTTTTTGCTTAGGTGGTGACTCGGTCTAGGAAGCTTGTTATATTCTGTGATGTCAACGTTGACTTAAGTCCCCCGCTATGGTCGTGAAAGGTCTCAAAGATTCAACCTTGAGCATGAAAACGACTGGACTATCACCCCTGCTGGCATGAATCCAACTTGTTAATACGGCTGAAATACCCGTTTGTGCCCTTTTCCTCGCTTGTCATCAGTACCAATTTCGTCAAGTTGGCATTTCTGGTGGAGAGGCCATAGCTCATTTATTAATCTATTATGCTAGGTCTACCATCAAACTTTGACAATGCTAACATTTTGTACACCTATGGGGTACGTTACAAGCAGGAAACCTACCATACATTGGAAGAACAAGATCCCTTAGCTTTCATCCCAGCCAAAACAGGAAGCTGCTCCGTAATGCTAGATAGAGCAACACTCTTCCTATCTGCTACATCAAGTAGTTCTTACCATGAGCCTCCCCGCTGGGGAGACCTCTGGTAGGCAGGTCCTTGGCCAAAATGTGTCCATGGAACACTCACAATTACAACGGAGGCAAAGTATACACAGTTATTTCAGTAGCAGCATCATTTTATACTGTTGCTAATCTACTCGGACATCTACCTAGCGAAAGAGGAAGCCAAGGAACACAGTCTTGCTGGGGTCGATATAGAACCTCATCTCGCCCATCAGGTTGGCATGCCCACGAACCCGTGGGATACAGGCCTTGAACCCCTCAGCAGGCGAAGGCTCCTCCGAGACGACGTCCGCTTCAAACTCAGTCCCAACAATACCCCGGTGAATCAGCTTTCCCCGGCCCACACCAACCTGGCCCTGAGACAAGAGAACCGCCAGCCTGGCGCAGGTCCCAGAGCCGCAGGGCGAACGGTCGATCTGCCCGTCTGCAAATACGACGGCATTCCTCTGTCTCACAATGCCATTCTCATCCCGAGCTTCATCTTCCTCGTTGAAGAAACAGACAACGTAGAGTTCATAACCTCGGTGATTGGCTCGCTGGCCTAGAGAAGCCTTCACTTCTCGACCCAATTGGACAAAGTCATCATGATTGGCGGGCGTGACTTCCAATCCAATCTGACTGAGGTCGACGCTGGCATAAATGGCTCCTGACCAGACCAGATCGACCTTGATGTCCAAGGAGCGGGAGGGCAATGTGACAATCTGGTCCTTAGCCCATTGATAGCTAACGACCTGGATAAACTCGGCGTAAATAGCCTTGTGGTCCTTGATCCCCATCCGGGCTGTGACTCTTCCAGAAGGGACATCAATAACCACGTCAACCTCTCCATTTTCCGGAATTTCAACCATGCCCTTGGCAACGGCCCAATGTCCGAGAGCAATGGTACCATGGCCGCAGGCGGTGGAGAATCCGTCTTTATGCCAAAAAAGAACGCCGAATAGAGCTCCATCATCATTGGGAGGTGTGATGAAACCACCATACATTTCGGCATGGCCACGAGGCTCGTGACAAAGGGATCGTCGGAGAACATCAAGAGGATGGTCAGGCTTGGCCATGATGTTGAGACGGCGCTCTTCAACAGTTTTCCCCTCTGTCTCATGGCCGGTTGGGAGCTTGGCGACAATTCGGAAGGGCTCGCCGGCGGTGTGCCAGTCCTCCGACTCAACCCAGTAGGGCTCAGCTCTGGTGGTAGTCATGTTGGCAGGTGAACGAGGTTGTTTCAGAGTGGGTTGGCAGAGAACAAAGAGTGCCTTTGGTTTAAGAGCACCTTGAAAAGTTGAATGAGATAAGTCCTAATTGTAAGACTTTGCTAGACGCGGTTGATGTCCATCTGTTTTGTAGATATTACTGTTTCTTTATAGGCAACTCTCTTCAAAGCCATAACAGTCTGCTGAATAATAATATCTTCATGTTTTTCGGTTCATCCTGCAAAGCACTCTTACAAATCAACTTTGTTATCGGATTTGGTTAGATTTGTCGGTAACGATCCCGACGAGTCTGGGCAACTTGACTATCTCATTGATAGTCTGGTCGTCGATGAAAAGGGAAGTCAATGGCAGCTCTTTCTGCATCAGGTCTCCACCAATCAAGAACCAGTTAGCGTTGGCCAAGTCTCGTGGCATGGTAGTTGGCCCTATCAGCGGGGTTAGACTAAGGAGTTGGGGCTGTGGGTTGACTGGAAGAAAAGTTTTGGGGATGAAACGGTAAATGATAAGAAGGGCGCGAGTTAGCGTGACGACCCCGATCAGCTGCCCTTTCGCAGTTTATTGCAATTTAAACTTAACCGAAAAATACCATGTAGTTACGGTACCTAATGGCATAGGTTAGGCCTCGAGCTTGGCAAATCTGATTCGTTCTCGTATCTCGTTCTCCCGTCGTATAGGGCCCGAGGCCACGCCCACCCGACCTACATAGGTGCCAACACGGACCCTGAAGGCACTATTTACCGAAATTCTAGCATAGTTATGACTCATAATGACTTATTATGAGTTACAGAGACACAGCGATATACGTCTCGTCTTGAGTCGAATTAGATATACAATAGGGTAATCCTGAGAGGAATGTATTTAATCATTCCACATACCTTCACCAGCAAATCAAAACACAGCTTCCGACCCTTAATCCTCTTTTTTCCTCCTTTACTGTCCCTCCATGAAAGCTTGGCAATTTTTGGGGCCCGATCAGGGGCTCCAACTGCAAGACCTGCCGATCCCAAAGCCTGGCCGTGGTGATGCTTTGATTGAGGTCATGGCAGCGGGCCTTTGTCACTCAGACACTCATGTTCTTCATGGAGGTGGTGCCGCTTGGATGTGCGCCTTGCCCATCGTTCTCGGGCATGAAGTTGCCGGAGTCATTATCGAAGTCGGTGAATCGGAATCCCACACATTCCGGGTTGGTGACCGTGTGGCCGTCGCCTGTACTGGACACCCCATTGAGGAACGCAATTTCCAAGAAGCTATCGGAGTCGGTCGTGATGGAGGTTATGCCGAATACACCGTAGCCCCCATCAAAAATCTGGTTCATCTTCCGGATTCGGTCAGCTTCGCCAATGCCGCCGTGGCTACTGACTCGATTGCTACTGCATACCACGCAGTCGTTTCTGAAGGCCTTGTAACATATTCTTCTACGGTTGCAATTCTCGGATTAGGGGGCCTGGGGCTCAATGGTGTTGCCATTGCTGCTCTTCGTGGTGCGAAAGTAATATGGGGTGGACATCAACACGTCCAAATTTAGCCAAGCGAAAGAGCTTAGTGCCATCGACTGTGCTACAAGCCTAGAACACTTTTCGAATGTCAGGTTCGACGTTGTCATCGATTTTGCAGGTGCTCAACAAACCATCTCAGCAGCCATGTCGACGGTCCGGCCTGGAGGTACAGTTGTGGTCGTTGGGCTTGCATCGGAGACGGTCCAGTTCACGACAACGGACCTTGTTACGAAGAACATTGCGCTGAGGGGATCGACCAGCGCCAGCCTGGACGAGTTCCATGAGGTGGTCCTGTTATTGGAGTCGGGATCCCTGAAGCCACAGATCAAGCAGATACCTTTCGACGATGTTCACAATGGCCTCGAAATGCTTGGAAGTGGACAGGTAGCTGGTCGCTTGTATGTAGTTCCATCGGACGCCGTGGAAATCTAGCAGAAGTTTGTAGGAAGTGAAACTAGCGTTATAGAAACAATAGACATAGAAATTAAGCACAGCTAAGCAGACTATCGTCATGTCTCCTGGTTGGTTCGACAGCACGCCAAACATCTACCCAACGGTCACGGCTCAAACATGAGAGCATCTTTTTCCAATCGTGGCAGATGTAGCTAGCTTACTAGATCTATGAAGGCCTCGGCTCTTAATCCTTAGAAGCATTTTCGAATAGTCATCATGGATAAGAATTCTATCTACGTCTATGTTCTATAAATTGCTTGTGAATTGTTCTAGTAAGCACTGTTATACCAGCCCAGTGCAGCTCCCGTAGGTTGAAGACAACTATGAACGGCATCCCACCCTGCCTCAAGTCGTCCGATAGCCAATGTAGCCGCTCTTGTTTTCTCAACCTCTGCCAAACCAGCCTCATCCTCGGGCAGCAAGCCAGCGTCTCTAAGAGCTTGCTCAGGTGGTATGGTCCGCCTATTGCTCTTGAACACGTATCGCGCCACTGAAGAAGCATACACAGCCTTTAGTGTCTCGACATCCTCCTTGTTCTTCTTCGAACCCGTCTTCTTCTTTGGTTGCATGACATATTCATCCGGGTGGAACACACCCGGCTTGACAAAGTATGTCACAACATAGAGCCACTTCTCATCCCACGAGAGGATACGGGTCCATAGCTCGTACGGCGCATACGGCTTGATCTCCTTCCTCCACGTGCACGTTGTCCCTCCAAGAATCATGGTGAAATGTTTTGGCCCCGGAATTGGATTGAATGGTTTACTGAAGAGGATCAGGCAAAAGTTACCGCGGGACATGTCCATATCCGTGAAGTAGGTAGAGTTGGACTTGTGGAGGTTGTAGTCGCATTCTAGGGCGGGAGATCGGGTTGCGCTGATGGCGGGGAGGAAGAGGCAGCGAGGGGAGAGATGCTTGTCGGGGGCTGAGTCGGTAAGGCGGCGGACGAAGGCGCGGAGGAAGCGTGCCTAGAAGTGTTAGATGATGGATCGAGGAGTCGGAGGGGATACGTACAAACCACATAAAGTGCAGGCTCTTAAAATTGGCGAGGACAAAAGCAATCGCTAAGGTTTTCAGGTTGAGCACCGACTTCATTGTTGACCAGAGGGTTTCTGGCGAGGGCATTATGAAGTTGTCCATGATGATGGCTGTGAGAGTTGGATGTGGTCGCAGGATAGCAGGGGCTTGAGGGGCGGTGGCCTTTATATCATGGTGACAAGGAGTTTCAGAATGTCCCGGAGATTCCGGCTACCCCACCATCATTCTCCAAAAATAAAAATTAAAGTAAAAATACGCGATTTTGTTGGGGACTATTTGAAGGGTCTTGGTCAAGGGTTTTGAAGGGGTTATCATCGAGGCCCACTTAGTGCCGAGGTCGATTCCTTGGGTTCACAAACTTCACATGCCAGGGAGCCACTATCGGACATTATCGAGAAGCCTAAGATTACTTAAGTTAGGCTCTTTAAATCTTTAAAATCATTCCCGAGGCATATCTTGTAGCTTGGTCCTGCAAAAAGATCTAGTTCTCCATGCCTGCCGAGCCGAGTGATGGATGGGTGGTTGCCTCTTTACGCCGGTAGTTTCGCCAAGGCCGAGGTTGAAGAACCAATGCAGTACGTTATCATCCTTCACTATCCCTGATTAGTATTTGTCAGGGGTTTCTCTGCATGTTTTAAGCCTGTTGATCCTGCTTGTTGGGGTTGAGTTGCATAGGTACACGGAAACAACCTTCTCACCAAATCTGCAAACGACCAGTAAGTCCCTGATCCACCTCCACTTGCACGACACCCTCTGACCTACCGTGTAGTGGCAGAATCACACCCACAAGATTCTTTTGACAAGGCAAAGCGTCATTTTGAGGCAGTTCCTTGGTGTGCTTCCCTACTGAGCTCACCCGGCACTGTTACTTTCAACCCGCCGTGTCGTTCTCCGCCGGATCCAGCTGGAGTGTCCATCTCCAAGGATCAACTCTTCAGACACATTCTGAACAAAACAGATGTGGTTCCTGCCGGCCTTGGATTCTACACTCGTCCTTCTAAAGTCCAATCGGTGCTCGGTGCCTCAGGACCAAAAGCCTCTCGGTTACTTTTGGACTCTGCCACCCTAATATTCGACCTTTAGCCCGACGTCAATGGCTTTCAGGGCTGGACTTATGGAGGCCTTCTTGCCGCTTTGATAGACGAAGCAATGGGAAGCTACATGTATATCAATTATAGGATCCAGGCAACGGAGAAACTAGGACAGGAATTACCTGAGGATGTGATGGATCTTACGGTTGTCAACACCGTCACAGCGCGTATGGACATGAAACTCAAAAAGCCGCTGCGAACACCAGCAGTTGTTCTTGTCAAGACTACCTTGGTAGAAATCTCGGGACGGAAATTGCTTGTTCGGAATACTACTGAGGGGGAAACAGGCGATCAGTATGCCGTTTGTAATGGGACGTGGATTGCTCTGCCAAGAGAGCGCTTATAACCATTGGCAGGGCTTTGGGTTCACCATTCTCCTCGAATCTTGCCTGTATAGATATATTTATGCACTTTCTTTTTAGAAGCATACCCAATCAGGGGATCTCCGGCTGAACATCTTACTTCTTTGCTTGGGCGGCTGTTTGAGAAACCAGGCTTACATCGTGTTTCACGGTAGAGTTATGAGGATTGAAGGTGGTGCTTGTCACGTTACTTAAAAACTTCCCCGTTATGTACAATAACAGTCGCCCTCGATGCTTGCTCTAGCAGTGTATCCTTCACAAACCCCTCAATCCCGAGTAGTAACATGCGATCAAGATTCTCAACGGTCTTTTGAGAAAACCATGCGATATGACTAGTGATGGTTAAATTCAATACCAACTCTTCTCCGATTGCAACATCTGGGATCAGAGGCGTGGTTCCAATACCACCAGGCTCTGTCTCGAGAACGTCTGTCGCAGCGCCAAAGATGGTGCCTTGTTTCAACGCTTATGCCAAGGCACTTTCGCAGACGATTCCTCCTCTTGAAATGTTAAGAAGTAGCGCCTCTGGCTTCATCATCTCGAATTCCGGGGCGGAAATAAGACCCAACGTCCCAGGTTCTTTTGGGCAGCAAACAGCAATAGTCGTGGCCATCTTGAGGAGAAGCTCAAAATATACTCTCCCATCGCGAACCTTGCTTTCACCCTTGCGCTCTGCGATCAGAATTTCCCCAAACCCCACACCTCTGGCCAAGCTCTCGATCTTTCGACCGAGTGATCCATATCCGATAATACCCAGGACTTCTTGTTGACAACTCAGAGGGGCACCCTGTTTCCACCGGGGTGTCAAGGAGCCTTCTTTAACCCAGTACCTTTCCGGTGCGGTAACGGCATTATGGACTTCAACAATCTTCCTTCGAGCAGCAAAGTATAGTGCCAAGAAGTGCTCTCCCACCGCATCCACGTTGTTCTGTGGACAGTTGACGACACTGATGCCTCTCTCTGCAAAAGCTTGCTTGTCTAGCCAATCGAATCCCGTCGCGGTGATGGCGACGCACTGCAACTTCGGAGCGTGCCCGAGATGCTCAGGAGTTATGGGTGCAAAGCCACCCAGGATGACAATTGTCGCGTCTTTGATACGCTCGGGTATTTCATGAGTCTGAGTGCTTGGGTGGTGGCGGTATGTGTGAGGGAAGGCGAAATTTGGGAGCGGTGCATTTGCTGCTTCGAGGAAGACGATGTGGTGAGGTGTTTCTGTTGCGGTTGTAGTGTGAGACATTGCGGATCGACTGGGTAGATCAAGATATCTACCGAAGTCTATACCTAGGTATCGTTTGCGGTTTGTTGGTTTGTTAGTTTGCTGGGAATGTCTTACTTCTAAATACTGCCCTGTGAGGCATCTCTTCTATCCTTCAAATCTTCCCCGACTTGCAGAGCGCCCGCTTAACACCCGCAGCCAAACGTTGACCAAGTAGCTCTTACCTAATGATTTCAGTAACGGCAGCTTTTCCCGAGACAGGAAGAGCGCTAACAACGCCGCCTCGCGGTATCTTTCTGCTAGGCTACCCCATATCTACCTTGATGCCGAAGCAGATATACGAGGATAAGTAAACAAAGGAGTTTTAAGTAATAGTCTACCTAATCAAAGAAAGATCCTAGTAGACATGTTTCTTTGCAACAATTACAGTCAGCCCTTCAAGAGGTCCAGGATCACACATGGGTAAAGGCTGCTTTCGAGATTCATTCTACGATGGGATCTGGTATGCACTGAATTGCATTGTCCTCTCGTCTATTCAAGTAATTCAGTTACTTTAATCCTAGCCAACCAGTCGGTCGTCCATCAGGGCCGGCCCTGGCTAATACAACAGGCATCGTCATATCGCGAGCGACGGGGACCCATGTCTTATCCAGTCCTTGCCTCTCAACTGGCTTGGGAGTGATTGTGTTCACAGTAAAAGAGAATTGGGCTTCTCTCTCTCCTATCTTTGGGAGCTCCTTGACTGAAATCTTATCTGATAGGACTAGAAATGCATCAATCGTTATGTCCAGCGCAGGTGACCCAGTCATGGGCGAAGCAATGTTGACTGTGCCTTGCAAAGTCACGCCGAGTGAAAGTCCATCATCCATCAGGGTGACCTCGAATGTCTCGACAGTCAGTTGAGGGCAGGGCAAGTCGATCTGGCGGTCCGTGTTCGATAAGGAAATAACATCAGACTCTAATGCAGGAGTATGAGGCGGAGGGATTCGATGCTGCGTTTTTGCTTCGTACGCATTCGCCCACTGGAGTAGCTTGACATCATCGTATGCTCGACCAGCAAATGTCAAGTTAACCGGGACCTTCTTGTCACTCATAAGTCCCATCGGTACTGAGACGGAAGGGATCCCCAAGTGACGCATAGCCCTATTACCGTTGCTGTAATAAGAGCCATTCCTCCACGCCAGATCTGAGCCTTCGAAGTTCGAGTCCGCGTTGGCTGGTCCGACGTCTCCAGCTGCAGGGAACGCAACGCAGTGGCAGCCAAGGCCCTTAAGCCAATCCTCGAGAAGGACTTTGCGCATACCTTCAAGCGCCTTGATGGCTTGTTCGATGCCGTCTACGCCGAAAACGGTTGTGTTGCGGAGGTAATCTGTCAGCTTGTGATATTGAATGGCATTGGCAGTTTCGAAATGTCGCAACTCGGGTTCCGTGCGAAGTGAGTTGGGATAAATATTGAAAGCGTCGACGGCGAAGAGATCAGGAAGAGCAGTCGTTGAAGCCCTTCAAGAAATCATTCCAGGCGTGCGCAATTAAGGCTCCTCTCTCCATTGCATTCCAGTCCTTTGAGCGTCTAGGACACCCCTCCGGCAACAGGTCATCATTTTCATATGCCGTCATCGGCGGGAAATCAGGAACCAACACGATTTCGGCACCCAAGGCTTCGAGGTCTTGCCGTGCTTGGTTCCATAGCTCGACAACAGCTGGGCTTGTTTCCACTTGCCTTGCACCCTCCGGTGCAGGGCCGCCAATAAACATTTCAGGGACTGCTATTCGCAGACCAGACAAGGACTTGAAGGAGGAAATATTCTTGAAAGAATTCTTTGGCCTGTCTTGCCAGGGATCCTGGATGGCGACGAACTTTTGCTCTCGCCAAAACTCGCCCTTCTCTATTGGGTCCTTGACAGCGATGACGTCCAAGAGAGCCAATAGATCCTTCATTGATCGTGTATGTGGAACCGGCACGTCGCACGTCGGATATAAGGGCCAATTGCCTCGAACAGAAAGAAAGCTTCTCGAGGGAGTGTAAGCGACTAAGCCATTGTTCGAGGCGGGCGACCGTCCAGATGATTCCGTCTCAGCGCCAAGTCCAAAGGCAGCGAGCGATGCAGCAGTAGAGGCGGCAGAGCCGTTAGAAGACCCTGACGCAAAGGCTGCAGTAAGATAATCGGGGTTGTATAGGTTTTCGGCGGGACCATAGATACCCCTCTGCATACCACCACAAGCGACAGCGGGCATATTCGTGCGGCCGATAAGGACACCGCCAGCGTCACGGATTGTCTTGACATGAAAGCGTCTTCATTGGCAACAAGATCTTTAAACGCAGGCGACCCTGCCGCAGCGGTCATTCCCTTAGCCTTGAAGCTGTCCTTGATTGTGAAGGGGATGCCCTCTAGGGGCCGCACTGGCTCTCCAGACGCACGATAATCATCGGATCTCGCTGCCTCTTCGAAAATGGTATTGTTCAAGATGGGGATAGCATTGAGGGCAATGTTTCTACAATCATATGTGCTGATGCGACGGAGGTAACGGGCAGCTAGATCAACGCTAGTCAATGACCCTGAAGATAATGCATTCTGCAGGTCTTCAAGTGAGGCTTCGACGAGGTTGAGTTCAGGCATGTTGGACTCGATAAGGATTTATGCAAATAATGCAGCAATGACTGGTCATATAATACACCGGACATAATAACGTGTGGTGAGAATCCGGGGATGTGCCTTAAATGTACTAGCCACAGCCAAGGATTCTCGCCAGACTCCGAACGCTAGCGAATTTCCGTCTCTTCATAATTGGCCCAATGGGATCACACCAGAAAAGACTTTCCATTTTCTCCAAGAGAGAATGATAAGCTACGACCTGCTGTAACTAGCTAGTTTCATGAGAATAGACATGCCTGATCAGAGTGTGCAGAACGGAAATCTGGGATGCTTGAATTGACATTCCACTTCTTGGATATGTCTGTGGATTCTGAGCTCGGACCCCTCGATCCTCCAAAGCTCTACACGATGCACGGCATCCGTATTTAACCCACTCCAAGCCAGCAGGACGTGACTAAGAGTTGAGATTGAAGTTTAATTCATTCGAATCTCTATTAGAGTTTCATTATGTCCCGATGATCCTTCTATTATATTCAGGGATATCCAGGTCTTTAGAAATGAAGACCTTTTAACCTCAGTAGAGCTGTAGGGTAGTTTCTCGCGGCAGAACGCTGGGATGAGCGAAACCTGATGTGAGAGATACTATGGTATATATCGGATCACCGAATCCATTTACTCTATAATTAAGGCGAAGACTTCAAATGGATGGTAAATTGGTTTGCAAGAAATCAACTCATAGATGCTGCGTTTTGGAAATGCATTCGTTCGGCTCTTGGGTTTGGCGATTCCAACTTCTCAGCTTGGACCACTTCTGGAAAGCGCACTCACATATGCTATGGGGCACAAGCGAGATTTAATAGGCCCGCATGTATCCGAGCGCTGCGGATCAACTCCCCCGCGCGGATCCGATTGGCTAAGTTTCAGCCTCTCTTGTTGATAAATCTGGGGTATTCCGACTCCTTTTCTACCTATGTAGAAGAACAAGGCTCCTATTTTTAACGCTTGCTACTGTGAAACGCGCTCTGTTTACCACATCTGCATTTGGGGGCGAGGCTTCCAAGTTGGACCGAGTTATAGACATGGCATAATAATTGCACTACGACCTGATTGAGATACTATCTGCTACTAACTAACCCAGCACTTGTGTCGGTCCACCTAGTTTAGGCGTGGGTAATGCCTCAATACATGCGAATGGCCATTCGGATTCCTCCTGGTCCCTCGAGTGAAGAATCGGAACTTGGGAGACTTTTCTCCATCAGGAAGCTCCGAAGAATCGACATCCTGAGCCCGAAGATTCACACCCTGCACCTTGTTTCTCCTGCGATTCTCCATCTTCATCCATCCACCCAGAATCACGATCCCAGTCATGGCGATGACATTGCAGCAGCAGGTGAGAATCAGAGTAGGGATATACTTGGGCGCATACTCAGTGCGGAATGTAGCAGCCGACATGATTCCTGCAAAGTTGCCCAAGCCGACAAGAAGACCCGTAGTTGCGGCTCGGCTGCTCTCGTTTAGGTTGTTGTTGTGCCACGACTGGATGAGGCAAGAAGGAATGTAGGAACCAGAAGCCATTAGGAAACAGGCAAAGTAAGCCACGGCCCGGTGGTTCAAGACGTCGATAGTGATGAGGATGATCATGCCAACTAGTCATGTGGCCAATGCCCCAAAGACGTGAAATGTTCGCTCGTGGAAGTAATCGGAAGACTTAGCGACGGCTAGGAGCACGACGAACCCAACAGCATTGGGTGCAACCGTGTACAAGTTGGTCTTGATGACTGAGTACCCCAGTCGCTGAACGATCTGTGGCAGAAAGTTGCATGTAGTTGCAAAGGCGACAGGATACGTGAAGTTGATGATACACCACAGACCAAACTTCCAGTCTTTCCACGTGGAGAAACACTCCTTCCAAGAAAACTTTGTCTCGACTGCATTCGAGCCGTCACGAAGGGTTCGGGCGCGAGCTGCAGCCTTTTCTCGGTCGCTCAAGAACCACGCCGTGGCGGGGGAAGCAGGCAGCCAGAAGAAGGAGATAGCACTGATGATGATAGTCAAAACGCCCTCGATGAGCATCAGCCACTGCCATCCCTGGAGTTTGGTTCCCTCGATCTGGAAGACACCGTAGGAAATGGCACCACTAAAGGCAGCCGCCAGCAGGGCGCTGCCGAAGATGATGGCGATCCGGAAACCCAACTCCGAACGACGGTAGAACAAGGTAAAGTAGAAGACGACACCGGCGAAGAAACCAGCCTCGCATGCGCCGAGAATCAGACGCAGGACAAGAACACCGGCAAAGTTCTTGCAAGTAATCTGCACGGTGGCAATGCCGCCCCAACCGACCATCAACGTAGGCAGAGCCCACTTTGCCGAAAACTTCTTGGTGAGCAGGTTTAGTGGGAGATCTAGGGGACCAAAGGGGATGTAGAAGAGTAGGATGAGAAGGCTGTACTCGTTGCCCTTGAAGTTGAGGTCCTCTTCCAAACCATCTGTCTTTGCGTTGCCCAGGTTGGAGCGGTCGACGGCGTTGAAGAAGTACATGAGAGAGAGGAAGGGCAAGAGGAACATGTCCAGTTTCTTGACTATGAATTTCGTGTGAGCTTTTGGGACATGGAATGAGCGCATTAATTCTTACCATATGAACGCTCGGCCTCTGGGTCTATGATAACGCTGTTGCTGGGCTCTGCAGCATTGACAGAAGACGATTCAAGGTCGTTGAAGTCGTCATTCTTGAGATCGATGTTCGTCTTCTCCATTGCCGTGTTTTGAACACCCGTCATTGTGAATTAAAGAACCGGGAGGCAGTAAAGATACGGAAGTAACAGGGTCGGTCGTGATGGAAGAGATCCATTTTGAAGAATCATTTGGCGTTATATACGCGTGGTATTTGTCCTGTGATGTTTGGTTGCACCTGTCGACTCAATGCTAGTCTGCTGGTAAGTAACACCGAAATCTCAACAGGTACATCACATCAACACCTTGTATGCTTATCACACGAGTCATTGCCAGCCATCTTATTGGCTCAACTCATCAATGGCAAGTCTTAGCGAACCTCGCCTAGTCTCCTCCCGGGTATCGAAACCCACATCCGCCGCATCCAACAAAAACCCCGCAGTTATCATTCGGCTTATCATCAGGTAATTGCAAATCTGGAGCGAGGAAATGTTAATACTGCAAGGCATCCTGAGATCGTAATCTTCCCCAGAATTTGTATCTTTGCTGGGGAAAGGGAAATCAGGATGCCGAGAACGCGGAGATCCAAGACGGGACCTCGAATTCGTTGCTTTGGGGGCTGCTTAACATGCAGAACTCGCAAGGTCAAGTGTGATAAGACACATCCATTCTGTGGTCAATGCCAGCGATCACGACTCGTTTGTGGTGGCTATGAAGCCAAGATCCGTTTTGTGCACTTTTCGCCTGACGGGACTGGACCTCAAGGTGATGGCAAGCAGAATGATGACGGACACAGTCGTCGAATACTATTTGCTGGTATGTATGGGTTAGGTCCATCTATTTGTTTGGGGCCGTCACGATGCTAACAAACCCTTCAAGAGTTAGAGCGGGCGGCCATATCCAGGCACATGCAAGAAGTTATCGATGAGGATGAGATCGATCAAGTTCTGAGTGCCCTTGACTCCGGGTGCGAGAGCCAGATATGCGAATTACCCCCGGACGGCCCATTCCTGGTGTTTGCAGCCAATGATGGTGAACCGACTTCTGAAGCAGTAGTTGCTGAACCAATCTATATGGACCCGGATCATACCGAGGTACTACCCGAACCACCATCCTCTCACAATCTGCAGGAGATTGTCAACGTGGACGCTCCCGGTGCACCCAACCCTTGCTCGTGGCCTCAGACTGCTGCCCTCAACACCGGGGCCATCTCCGCGTTGGATGATATCCTCCTTGACATTGATAATTCGGACGACCTCGGAATGGACTTGTCGTCCTTTTCCATGATCCCGAGGGCGTCACCCATACCTATTGCTCAAACAGCAAGTCCTTCTCCCTGGGACTTGTACGTCAACTATGACTTCACTTCATCTCTTGATACATCTGTTTCCTCTCATGCACACTTCCTTCTTGAACATTACAAGTCCCAGATGGGAAAACTCTTTTCTCCCCTTCGCGTTCGCAAATCTCCCTGGTCTATCCTGCACTTTCCACGCGCCCTCTCCGCTCTATCGGAGCTGAGCATATTCAAGAGGACTAAACACGCCCACACGTCGCTCTTCTATGCAGTTTTGGCTGTTAGTGCCTTCAACTGGGACAACATTCACCGCCAACAGAAAGACAGTGCGACATATTGGCGCAACGTTGGAGAGGGCTTTCGTCGTGGAGCGAGAAAGGAACTGGAAAGGACCTGCGAGACGGAGCTGGCTGGAGAGAAGGGCTCAAAGTACAAAGATATTCTTATGGCCATCTTGACAATGGTCACCATTTCTGTCAGTCCTCCTTTCCCCGGCCCTCTTCTCATATCAAGCTTACATGAAATAGGTTGTCACTGGTCAACAAGAGGAAGCCCGTTCATATCTGCTCAACGCTGAATTATTCATCAGCCTTCGCGGAGCACCAAAGGTGAACAAGTCAAGGAAGGCCAAGCTCCTCTACTCCATCTACTTGTTTCTCCGAGTCATCGAGGAAAGCACCTACATGTACCCTCCCGAGAAGCAGCCCCTCACCAGCTTATCACGCACTCTAGAGAGTATGCTGTTTCCGTCGTTACGAACACATAGTCTGTGCTTGGGGAGAGACCTTGATGAGTCGTGCGGCATGGCCTTTGAGTTTGGGCTTTTTGGAGAACTGGAAACGCGGGAGAATCTTGCGTTTTTCAGGGAAATCTATGGTTTTCCCCAAGACCTCCTGTCATTCATCTCACGTACCACGTTCCTGGCGAACCAAATCTCCATGCACAGAAGACGATTCCCCGAACTCTCCATGACTACGGAGCTTGAGCACCACTGTAAAGTGCTGGAGGGTGAAAGCTGCTCATGGAAAAACTATAGCGATGACGCTGAAGGAGAGGTGGACGATCCAATCGCCGCCTTTGCCAACCGCGCCATCATGTCTCATCTGATCACGGCCTTCCACTGCGCAGTCCTGATATTCTTCTATCGGCGCGTCCGCCAGCTACACCCCTTCCTCCTACAACCATTTGTGGAAAAGACAATTACAAACCTCGAGGCGTTCGAGCAAGAGCAGCGCAACTTTTCTTTGGTCAACTGTGGTATTGTCTGGCCAGGTTTCATCGCTGGGGCGGAAGCTATTGATCCTGAGCTACAAGCTCGCTTTTACAAGCGGCTGCAAGACTGTTCAAGGTCGAGCGGGATGCATAACTTTGGCTTTGCTGCCGAGTTTTTACAAGAGTTTTGGGCGCTTCGAGGACAAAAGGGGAATGAGAATATGACATGGATGGATATGGTCAGAGATAGACAGTTGGCATTGGTTCTCACATGATACGGGTCTTTGCCTTAGATAGATATGTTGAGTTAGGGGTTATCAATGCCAATATGATGTACTTGTTCTTCTTCCTCGCGCTCAGTATGCATAACCAATGTCAAACTCAATACATCAAATCTATCTCCCATTCACTTGCGAAATGCTCCATTACTCAGAGCATCCTCAATCTCAAAATCAGGCTGAAATTCGCAGTACAAACTCTCCGCACTCGAAATCATCTTGAACGTATAGGCAGCGACATCGTCATGAATAATTCGCTTAGGAATCCCGTTTGCGGCGGCGGATTCCGCAAGCAATTGAATCTGGCAGCTCTTCTCCATCAAACTGAACAAGTAAGCCGCCTCGTCAACTGTTTGGCCAACTGTCAAGAGACCATGGTTTGTGAGTGTCATGACCTTTCCCTCTGGCCCGAGTGCCTCGGCGAGTCTCTTTCCTTCGTCTTCATCGAAGACGACACCTCCGAAATCCTCGTAGACTGTCTGTGCCTTTCCATAGAAGATGCATGCATCTTGATTGATCATCTCGAGTGGCCTGCCGAATGTTGACCAGGCGTTTCCATAGATCGTATGTGCATGGCAGGCAGCATTGACGTCAGGGAGGGTTCTCGGGATCTCGAACAGATATGTGGCCAGCCATGCCTTCGGCAAAACCTTTGCGAGCGAAAATGCGAAAGGCAGCGGCCATGTGTTCGAGGATATGGGTTCTCTCTTCGTGGTAGGAGGGAAACTTGGGGATGCCTGCTGGGGTCATGCCCTGGGAAAGGGCTTCGAGAGCCGTCTTGTCCTCTTTGGCATGGGGAACCCAACGCTTCTTCTCTAGCGATAGGCGATCGATTGTTGGAGAATCGATATCGGTACTCGAATGTGGAGCCATGATTGTGAAGATATCGATATGAGTATTGCGCAAGGTCTTAGAAAGACTCTGGTGGATGATGAAAAACTGAGAAGGACATGACAATCAGATGTCAGATGTTAAACACCGGCACGTCGGTGCATTAACAGATAAGAAATAGAACCGTGGAAATATTTATTTTCTGAGAGATACTTGTTATGCATGCGTAGTCGCCCCCGAAGACAAATGTGGAGAGTAATGCCGAACTTGAGTGCTTTGGCTTGGTGGACCTTCTTGTCTTTGATGGCAAGTTAGGCCGAAGCTTCTCGGGCTTACCCCCGCAATGACAACATTCTGTATGGATCATTCCTTTCGTCCAATAATAATACCTGCCCTGAGCGGTAACCCAATACCCTGACCATCTCCCCTCGTGAAAGTTACCCCGACCTTGTTCACAGCATCCACTAGCAGTTCACGCGCCTTCTTCTTCTCGTCATCCGTCCATGCAGCAAAAACCATTGCACCCACTCCTTCTGCCAAAATGTCCGCCACAGCCTCGGCTGTTTCTGCGCCGAAGTGAACCTCGACCTCAGTGGCCTGAATGTCTCGTAACCCGGCTTGGTTTAGTAAGCCAACTGTATGATATGTTTTCAACCATTCAGGTGACACTGGGATCTGGAACGGTGGGTCATCGGGTTTGATCTGCATCTGCACGTCGCGGATAACGTCCATGTTTCGGGGCGCCGTCCAGATGGTGACTACGGCGACACCACCGGGCTGCAACGTTCGCCAGATTTCCTTGGCTCCTTTGATCGGGTCGGTGAAGAACATTAAGCTCATGTTGGTAAACGAGTGGCTGAAGGTACCGTCAGGGAAAGTCAGGTCCTCTCCCAACATTGTCGCTGTGTGGGCCCTGGTGCTAGAAGGAATAGTCTCTGCGGTGATGCGAACCATGTTCTCGGCGCCATCTACAGCATGGATCTCCGGCTGATCAGCCGAAGCGGATTTGGACCGGAGGAGTACGTCAGTGACGATGCCGGTGCCGCAGGCATTGTCGAGGATAATCGATTTGTCATCTATTGGCTTGATGTTCTCGGCGAGGGAAATACAGTGCTCTGCCAGCTCGCGTGTGCAGCCGCCTGTACGAGCGTCGTAAACTGCGGCATCAGCATTGAAGTGTTCGATGATGGGATTTGGGGTGGACATTCTGTCTGTTTGTTATGATGGCGGGATTGTCGACCTTGGAAACTTGACAGGAAAAGAGGAGCAGGTCGAGGGGTTATTTGAAGCCGTTCTTAGAATCCTGTTTTGTGCCAAGTCATCATACGCTTGAATCCTTTCATCTGACATGCATAAGCGACACACAAGAGAAGCTATACTTGTAAGCTGACATACACCCATTGGGCATACACCTATCAGTGCTCAGCGGTCAATGGTGCCGTTTGGATCTAAGCACCCATTGGGACATTGTCCGAGGTGGTCATGGATTGCCAAAGTGTTCTCTTTTTCCGGAAAGGAGAATAATGTATGTAACCCTAGGTATGAGCGAGTTGCGCTTCTCTCTTGGGGGAGAGCCCTCTTGGCTGTGGCTCAAAGAGCGACAATGAGACCGCTCACATAGAATGGAGTCTGCCCACTCACTCCGCGCAACATCTAACTACATTTGAAACCCTCAGGGTTCAACACATTCTTACACCTAACACCAGTGATGGCTTCACCATCCAAATTACTAACGTCGATGTCTGTAAAGGAGAGGCCCTGGCAACCGTTTTGCCCCTTGCTGCACTGGAACCAGGCGACTCTTGACGCTTCAGTGGTACCCGTTATGTTCGAGTACGTCACGTTGCCAACCTCAAACTTGGACGTGTCACAGTCAACTTTGCCAACATTGCTGTAGCATTGGTTCATTATGAAAGGGACATTCGTAAGGTTTTCGAATACCATGTCCCGGAAGTTGATGTTCTCCGCACCTGGCTTGCGTCAGCGATGGTTTTGTCCTGGGTCGGTCCATATACTCACGTCCAATGCCACCACCGCCACCATTCAGGGGCCACTCATTGACTTCACCAGTCCAAGTTTTGATGCGGGCGACGTATCTCGATTTGAAAAGTTTGATGTTGCGGGCAGTGACGCTATTGACCGTTTCGTATCAGCCATCATACTGCCCAATACTACCAATGGCCACAACTTGGCCCTTGATGAAGGTCAGGTTCTCAAGGAGAATGTTGGTGGAGTTGGCCTTGAGAGCGATGTAGTCATCATCGTTCTCGACTTGCCACCCGCGGAAGGTGATATAATCGGAAAACATGGTGTTGGCGCCATCGGTGTTGCGGGCTGGGTTTCCGTTGCTGCTTTTGGCCTGGACGAATATATCTTCAAGTAGCACCCGCTTGGAGCTGACTATGGTGACCGTCCTAGACATCATAGATAGGGCTAACTAGGTCACGCATTGATAACTTACCACATCTGGGGTTGGACCCAACGAAGGCCGTGAAAGTAAGAGTCGGTGGCGGTAATGACAATCGCGTGAGGCCGTCCTGTACAGTCAGCACCGGTTGCAGTGGTTACTCGGATTGGCTACTTACGGGGATAGTTAGACTCGCCCTTAACCAGGTTGTACCACGTCTGCCCGTTACCGTCAAACGTGCCATAGCCGTGTCCCTCGACGTAAAGGTGCTTTCCCCCTAGCATGAAGGCCGTTGTTTGATTCTGGTACGCTGCCGGAGGGTACTCGTTTTGGTCGTCACCAGGGCCGATAGGGATTGAATTCTCGAGCCAGTAATCCGTATCTTTGCTCCACTAGGCCTTGATTAGTATCCTTGTCTATATATCAGTCTTTCAGTCATACCTTCAGGGTTACCTTGATGTCAATCTTGACATTGTCAAGATTGGTGAACTTGAGGGCTTTGCCGATTGTGTAAGTGGTGTTCTCGAAGACGAGGAGAGAATCTTTCCGACATCGGTTGAAGCCTTTCTCAATGGCGGCCGAGTCATCTTCATCATTGCCCAGGGCAGGAATGACACAGGTTCTCTTGTATTTGTACTTCAAGTTGAGGCCCCTGACTGGATTGACTTTGCCGTAGAGATGGTCCTGCGCTGAGGCCAGCTGCGACCAGAAGACAGTGATACTGAAGAAAAGCCAGAGATTCATGATGTAGATCATGGAATAGGGGGAAGTGGATGTGGTGAGAGTCGGGTTCTGGAGGCCCAAGGGTGGGTGATAGAGGCAATAAGTAATGATGCCAAGATGACACCGCGCCGTCACTTTTCATTGCTACCATTCTAGTCCCTTGCCAACACACAAGTTAATGACGAGTAACGCATCGTGGGTGATTTGGATAGAGCCATGAGACTTTGGGGGTTTGCAACAATTGATGCCCGGCCCTTCATGGCTTAATTGAGCCAAACAAGACTTTGGGGGCTTCCTTTTCACCGAAAAAACAGTTGACCTTTGATGATCGTCAAGCCACTTGACCGGCGATTGATGGAAATTTCCTGGTTTACCACCCTCCATGCAGGCGGAAACCTCTGGACTCGGTCTCGGGGTAAGCCCCCACGGACATCGATTTCCACCACCTCATTGCTGCAATCCGGCTTGTGTGGCGAGACCCCAATCTAGACTATTTTCAGTCCTGAGACGCTGGTCAATATGATGAGAATCATTGACTTGATACTTGTCAATCTCAGCGCAGGATTAGATCCAAGCTGAGCCGAACCCAGAGTATTCACAAGTCACAATCACAAAGAAGCTCGCTACTCGCTCATATCGGCAATAAACTTCAATTCGGAGGAAAAAAGTAAACAAATATCTGTATGAAGGTAACATGAGGGCATTTCGCAGCATACGTAGCGACAGTCACGATGGCTAACAACCAATACTTGATTATCGTCGGAAGGTCAATGGCCAAAGGTCTTTAAACTGTGCTATTTAATCCTGTGTTTACTCCTCCAGCAGTAGAAAACAACTCAAGTAAAGCAATCATAGGCAATTCAAATATCGTCCAGCAGAATAGAAGTACTATGGATCATACCGACCGTGCAGAAACGCGCATGAGAACTCAATCCTTGTCAGGTCCATCCCTGACTCTAAATAGGTCAGCTCACTCGTCGCCCGTGGCGAATTCTCTTGCCCAAAACTTCTCGCTCAGAGCCTTGTTTGGAGTGAGATAGCGCCCCAAGTGCCCACGCTTTCTACCCAGCAAGTCTGCCACCATGCGACCAAAGACCTTCTCGCCAGCTGCGTTGAGGTGGGTATTGTCACCCTCCTTCAAGTTATAATACGAGCCATTAGTCTCACCGATCGCGTTGATATAGTCAGTGCTGGCACGATTGAGGTCAAGCCAGGTTGCGTAAACGGCCTTGGCGGCCGCAATGGTCTGTTCCCGTTGCTCTTTCAAGTTCTCTCTGACGCGGTCGCCATCAAATTTTCGGCGGGTCAGCGACGTGATCAAGACCTGTACTTTCAGGTCAGATGGTCGTGACTCATGGAAGGTGACGGGGAAGGGTAAGGAACTCGTACAGGTGTACCGCCAGCCTCTTTGACCTCAATGGCCAACTTTTCAAGGTTGGCCTTGTACTCTTCCAGCGAGATACCTGCACTTTCCTTCTGGTCGTTATGACCAAACCGGATAGTGACAATCGGTCGATAGTTGTCTCGATGCTCCTCGATATCTTGGAGAACGGCGTCCCACCTATCCTTACGAAAGGAAACCGTGGTTGCACCGCTTTTAGCACGGTTGATACCGTCCGCTCCGTTTTTGAGAATTGACAGGAGCCCGCCGCCCCAGCCACCTGCCACGGCGACAGTAGAGTCACCGGTGAGCACGAAGAATGATGGCATCTCGTTCCTGGTTGGAGCAGCCTGGGAGAGGCTGAGTAGAGAACCCAGCAAGATGGACGCGAACTTCATGATGAGATGAGTAGATGAATGGTATTGTCAAAGAAGGAGTAAGGCCAGTGTTAACTTTGGGATATGATGCTATCATGTATTGGAAATGTGTTCTTTATTATAGTTGAAGCCTAGGATACCTGAACTAGAAGACCGTACAAGAAGGAGAGCTTACAACTGGAAGGGAACTAAAGTGCCGGCAAAGCTCTTTGAGAAACACGCAATGTCAACCCGGAGCAAAGGAAGCCCCCATCACCAGAGCTTTGGGGGGATGAGGGAAGGTGAGTTCCCAAGACCAAGACAAGGCGAGAAGCAATTCCGGACCAAACATCTCTCAGAGGGTCGGATTAAAATCCGCCGAGGCTGTGATGAGGCACAGCACATACCCTTTCGCAACCAGTTAGCCCGAACGGGGGACGCTCATAGATTTGCATAGTCATGACGCGGGGAACCCGGACGGGGAACCTGAAATATGCTGATCTTTTCTAAATTCTTCTCCCCTGCATCAAAGGCGAGTTGGTATTGCTCGGTTGGCCCTATACCCCGGACTTTTGATTCCCCCAACCCCCACACTCTAACAGCTTCGTTCGGAGATGTTATGATTTCTATCCCCCACAAAGGTCCTTGTAGAGACTGGGGTAGTACATGAGGCATTCCCCCCCGGTATGTCGGGTCAAAGCATTCCTGGTCAGTCCTGAGATTCTACCCAGGTCTGATGGGTTGATAAAAGAGCCGCCGTGCTATCCACAAACCAGTTCGAAGCATCATCGCAGCATCACTCACAATGGTTTGCCTCAAGACCCTTTCGGTGCTTGTTTTCGCCGCCGTCTTGTCCGCCGTCTACATTGTCCCAGCTGGACACTGGCGTGACACGAATGGCAACCTGGTTAACGCACATGCCGGAGGTGTAACCTATGACAAGGCAACCGAAAAGTACTGGCTTTTTGGAGAGTACAAGATCGAAGGGCACACAGAAGGTGGTGGTGTCAGAGTCTATAGCTCCGAGGATCTCGCCACTTGGGAGGACCATGGACTTGCTCTGGGTAAGTTCCGAGAGGGGACGCACGCAAGTTTATGCTAATACTATCACAGAGCCCATTCCTGGTCATCCCAGAATTGACCCATCCATGGTTATCCAACGTCCCAAGGTGGTCTATGCAGAGAGCACAGGGAAATACAATGTAAGTCCCCAACAAAGCAATCGAGATTGCCCGGCGCTCATACCTGAATAGATGTGGCGGCACGCAGACGCCCCCAAGCGAGCCTACAACTGGCTCCTACAGGGTCATGCAGTCTCCGACACCATTGAGGGCCCTTACACATATGTTGACGCCTACCGACCACTTGGCAACTGGTCGCAGGACTTTGGGCTCTTTACCGATCCTGATACGCACCGGTCTTATGCCTTGTACTCCAATGGCGATCGTCGTGAGGGCCGGGATGTTTATCTTACCTCGTATAACGAAGATATTACCGGCCTAGACGAGGTCGTCTACCGCTGGGACAAGTTTGACCTTGAAGCCCCTAGCATCGTGAAGAAGGATGTTGGCTACTTCGCTATCATGAGTCACAAGACTGGTTACCGCCCGAACAGTGAGTTACAGTCTTGGAAGTTGAGATTCACACTACTAACGATCTGTAGACGTTGTCGCGTTCCGTGCGGACAAGCTGGAGGGGCCCTGGTCGCAGCCATGGATTATCAACCCCTTGAATACCAGGCGCCTGAACTCGCAGTCTGGAAACACTCTGACCATTTACGGATCTGAGCAAATGACGCACTTGTACCTTGGTGACCGTGTGAGTACTCAAAGTGTGCACGCAGCAACGGGGGCTAACTGTATTAGTGGGATTCGAATGCCAACTGGGAGGCAACCTATGTGTGACTACCGCTCATCGTCGACCGGGAGAAGAAGAGTATCAAGATGGAATGGATTGATGCCTACGATCTCAACGTGTAAGTGTCCATGTCTCCATCATATAACCTTCTAACAAGTCAGGAAAACTGGAGAATGGTCTGCCGTTGAGGGGAAAACATATTATTAAACCGGAGCTATTATACATACGTACTTTAGATATAGGTTATAAGCCTTAAAAGGGAAAAAGGAGGTTATATAATTAAGGCTAGTCTTAAAAATAGATAATATAATATATTAAATAAAAAGAATTAAATAATATTATAAGAAATAAAATAAATTAATTAAGTAATTAAGGCTATAATTAATTTAATAATTAAGAATCTTATAGTTATATTTTTCTTAAAAATAGCTATAAGTATTAATATAAGTATTAATTTAATTAAATTAACATTAAAACTAATATATAAGCTATAATAAAATAGCCTATATCTGTCTATAATACA
>NKCJ01000536.1:0-25917 GCA_003947015.1 Fusarium sp. AF-6 | reverse complement strand
CCCCACCATAACCCGCCGGGCTTACGATGTGTCACGTACTCTTTTTATATAGACTCCGTCTTTTTCTTGCTCCCACAGCCCAGTACCCCGGTTGACCTTTGTCCGTGTTCCAAGGGGTCATGGTCCGAGAAGAGGGAGAGAACAGAGGGGAGAGAAAGGTGGGGGGTTTGGGGGGGGGGGAAAAAAGAAGGAGATAAAAATAAAAAAATAAAAAAAAAATAAAAAAAAAAAAAAAAAAAAAAAAAAAAAAAGAGGGCGCAGATGAATAAGCACCCTTCCATGCATCGGCGACATCGCATGGATATGGATGTCTCCAACTCCCATCACGAGACCTCCATGTCACTGACAACACGCTCCAAGTTTCATCCCATCATGGCCTCCCACGCTCTTGTGGATCTCCTCCAGCAATAACCCCCACGATCCCCACGCTGCAAAGCTTCATTGCCGTGTGGGTCGCAAGGTCGAGGCCAAGGAAACGCTGTGTGATATCTCCGATCCATCTTTTGTTACCTCGCTCGCAAAGCGCGGACACGAGCTTTTCCCACGCTTCGTCATCTTAGCTTCCTCTCGATCGCCGCCAATCTCAGCTGCGCCCAGTACTTGTATGAAGATCCAGGGCCCGATTCTCCACTACTGATCCGACGGGACGGGGCGCCCCAATGCGTATTTCCTTTTCGTCGACCTGCATCTTGTCCAAACCATGTGGCTTTGGAGAATTGCTTCTTCAAGTCCATGTTTCGGCAAATCATGAACCGCAGCACGCCGTCGATTACTTTCCGGCGTCTGAGAGTCAAGTTCGTCCTTCACTGGCCTCTCTCCGGTAACACCCTAATCCTCCAGTGCCGCATTTCCACCCGATGGTTGGGTCGCCAACCTTGCCTAAAACACCTTACTATCCGGGCCACCGAGGAGTCAGGTCAACCTCTACATGCTAGGATACAGACGCGCTACTGCAACTCGCTCGATGCATAGATGGCCGCCGGCGCATCAGTCGACATTCGGCACATTGCGAGGGCATCTCTCACGCCCATTGGGCAACGGTTCGCAAGTGTCCTCGTAATCTCAACTCGGCGATGAGGCTTTCTCCAACCTCATCTCGATGTAGGTACAAGTTAACCGGTGGACCACTGCTGACGGAAATTTTAGCATGCCACCGGTTCATGCAGGGATAACATCGTCCCTCGTCAACGAACAACATGGCGATCCCTCCACTCAAAACATGTCCGAAGTCCGAGTGGGAAATTCGTCACGGGGGTCGTGGCACCATGTGCTTTGCCGCGGGCATGCACGTTGCGTGTATGCGAAGGAGGCGGCAGCAAGGGACTGATTATCATCTTCCCCAGACCCCAGACCCCAGAGTCCAAGCCTTGGGTTCATTACGTCGGTATAACTGTTTCGATGAGCCGACAAAATCTCGGTCTGTGTATATGATATCAGGGGCCCAATCAGTCTCCAGCAGATAAGGACCAGTCGAAAGGGGTGCTGCGACCCAACTGCTGGCCCCAGGAGGCAACAAATCAGGGTTCTTCGGATTATAATGGTCCTGCGTGCCTAAGAAATAGCTGCAGACGCGAGAGACGCAGCGTCCAGCAAGGCTGTCTGGGCACATCGCAATTCAGCATTCCCAGCCAAACGTGCCGGCCGCTGTGGAGAAGCGAGAATCTGGGGGGGGGCCACTCCAGCAGGCAACTTGCTAGCGCTAAGGCAATGAAAGGGTAGCGAGCTCTGAAATCCCACCATCTCTGCATCCACTCATGCCTGGTTTCTCTGGGCCTTCGATGGAACCGCTGGGTCAGCGGTTTAATGGGCTGTCTCGAAACTTGACTAGTAGCAAATGAGGTTGATTGGGCTGGCCTGACTATGTTAGCTAGTGCAGCCATAATAGTTATCGAACAGCAGGTCGACCGATCTCGGTCTCGATGGGCAGAATCCGGCAGCCTGTCATCTAACTTGGTTGTCAAGTTGATGTTCCAGCTCTCTGGTGCCAGCCGGACCATCAGATCATCGTGGAGGTCAGTCCTGTCCCCCATGTCAGTTGAACCTCTCTATTTGCAGGGTCCAGGGGAACATGCTCGTCAGAAGTGCCAATCCCTTGCAGTCCCCTCCTCGTTAACCATGCCGCTGGGCCTTGGCAAAGCGCGTGAGCGTTGGGCGTTGGAGAAAATGGCGCACCCTGGCCGCCCAAGGTTCAACCAACACCCCACTCACTCAGCCGCCTGGGGTCTTGGCCGTCGTGGTGGTTGCTCCAGTTCCAGCTTTATGGACGACAGCCTCATTCTCTCGAATCACTCTCGTAACAGAAAGGTCGATGGCCATATCAGAGGCTGACGGCACGTCTGGATCCAATTAGCGACTGTCCAGTTGTCAATCGCGGATGCGATTCGTTCGTGCAAGATCTCGATATCGGCTTAGAGGCTCCATTGTGTGCTGGCTGACGTCTATCGAGATCCCCCAGAACACAGTGACAGGTCCTTAGCAAGCGCGTCGAGCTTTGTACAGCCCGAAGTAAGCCGGTCCAGGATGTGCCATCGCAAGCTTTTCTCGAAGAACACGGCGGTTCCGATGTCGTTCACCGCATGCCACTTCAGCTTAGATGGAACATTATTTCCAGCCCTGCTCGACGAAGCATGGCCAGACATGCCCTTTCTGAATCTTGGTGCAGATCAGCGATCGACAAACCCACACCGATGACCGAGGAGACGCTGGAGGCATGGCATGCTACCACACCTTGTTAATAAATGCAGGGCCTTGACCTGGGGTTGCGGTGCCGACATCTGGATCACGCATTTGCATGATACCTAATGGCTGCAACCAGCCGTATTCTGTTGAGCGCAAAGACCTCGAGGTACGGTGGCGGCTCGCTGTCATGGAGCATCATCACGCATGGCGAGCCGCTCATGTGGTGGATGTCTCAGTTCCCCAGTACCGGTACCGGCGTGCCCATGGTGGTGGTCATTTACAGTTGCTTTGATAGATCCATGTTTGGTTTGTTTGCTTTGTCCAGGGCTGGCTCTCTTCGGGCACTTAGGCACACGACCAAGCGTCAGATTGCCGACGAACCCGGTTCATGCCAAATGACATTTCAAGGGGTTAGATGGACGCCTTGGCTCAGTCCCAAACGTATTACCTACTAGATGCGTCCGTCTCCGTGGAGGCACCGGCGTCATCGACAGTCCCAGGAGTCCGTATGTGGTCCGTCCGTATGCCGCGTCCCCACCCCGAGGACCCGGAAGGAGGGTACAGACGGGCACGCCACTGCTCATGCCACGGACAACGAGCTGCTGATGCTGATGAACAGCCAGCAGCCAGCCTAGAGCGGGCCGCTGACTAGCAGCCCATCACACAAGGACCGGTGCTGTGCGGCGACGTGACAGCGCCAGGTCGAAGTGGCCCGTGAGCGAGGGAACGAACATTAGCCCCGTCGTAGCCTGACCAGCCGGTCAAGAAGAAGCTCGAGGCGTCATCCATCAACAACGGTTGCCCGCGACGGCGGGAGCGAGCACAGACTGGCCTGGTTGCAGATGATCCATCCTATCGTGTCGTGTGTATCAAACAAGGCACATCGAGCTGAAAGATGGCAGGCAACTCCAACGACCAGGACTTGGTCAACACCACCGTAGCCCACATCGCGAGGAACCAACAGTTGGCTGACCCCCATGCGAATGTCTCAGAGTGAACATACCAACTGCCATCAGCCACCAACGGGACCATGAGCATTACGGATCAAGTGCTCTTGGGCGCAGCTTCAGGGCTCCATGTAGCCATGGTGCCTTGAGGAAGAACCCGGCATCGGGGTTTCCCTGCTGGTCTCCATGCAGCAACATGGAACCGTCGACCGTGGGAGGTCCAGGCGTCGAGCCATGAGTACACAACCAAATCGTCAGGGAAGGATCATGGATGCCCGGCCACGGCGAGCGAAAGAGTCTTTGACAAAGCGCTACACCCCTGCCGGCGTCCCCTCCCCGGTCATGGGTCTGCAGCCCCCCCGGCCGACTACCGAGTCTGGACGGCCCTTCTTCTGTTCAGCTTTGTCGTACTCGAGATGCTGCTCCATCCACAGATGCCAATGTCGAGGTTGCCTGCTACGGGAGCATGGGCCAAAGCCTCAGGATCAAGGCGACGATGATCGGAGACCAGAAATCCAGGGCGTGAACGAGGCGACGCTAGTTGCGAGCGGAGACGCAATGGAGGGTTGATGGTTGGAGGTGGTAGCCAGCGAGAGGCGTGAGCGAAGGTGCGCGCGCAAGACGAAGCACATTGTCGGAGCAAAAGGAGTTAGGGTGGAGAGGCGAAGGTGGAGCAATGGAGAGGCGAGGGTGGAGGAGCACAGTAGCAAAGTGGAGGGCGGACGGGCGCTTTACCAGGAAGGCAAGGCCTTGGTACGAAAAGGGTACAGGCTTGTCGATTGTCGAGGCTCGGATTGGACATTGGGACCCTTGGGTGTGGATTGGAGGTGATGGTGATGGTGATGGGTTTAAAGGTTGGACGGTTGGTGAGACTCTGTCGTCCAAGGGGTCTCTACCATAAAGAACCTCTTGAACCCCCCACCCTACCCGCGTCCACGCGTTTCCGCTTGCTGCCACTTCCCCAGAGCAACTTCTTGATCCATCCCACCTTTTTTTTTTTCGAAGCCTCGGAGAGTCTGTGTTGCTTCTTTTGGTTTCTGGGCGGCTCTTGTTGTTGCATTTACTGCGCGTGCCTGAGCTATTATTATTCGGGGGACGGCCCGTTTCATTTTACGCAGTCCTCGTGGTTCCTGATTATCTCAGCCATCCATCCATATCTCATCTCATCTCATCTCGGACCAAGACGCCTTCGACTCCTCATCTGTCACGTCCTGCCCTGCCGCCCTTCGATTTTCGAGTCCTTACACTTTCATGTGAACCATCACATCTCATCAGCCATCTTTGCATCTACTTCAGCCTCGACTTGTATTGTGTTGCATCCTCTGCACATCATCGCATACATACATCCAAGGTAACTATTGTGTGCTTTCATATCTTGTATCACCTCGGTCTCTGTCGCATTTCACATCTGTCTGTCCCTCCTCTCTTCTTCGGTCATCTCCCGACTCCACATGAACGGCCGTATCCGTCCGCCATCCATTGCATGCGCAGCGCCAATGCAGCTTCCCGTTGCCTGGACATTCATCAACAGCGGCCCGTTATACATTACCCGTCAACGTCGAGCACCATCAACCGTCGCGCTGGATATATCCCTGTGTCTCTCTGCACCCGCCCGAGTCCCTGCTGTGTATCGTTCGACCCTGCTTGCTTGCCTGCCGGCCGGACAAGGGTACTTTTTTTTTCCTCCCAGGGTTCTCCTCTCCACCACGTCTCGTGGAGGTCTCCGCATTCTAGCCGACTGTTACACCCAAATCTTGGACTTTGCCATGGCCCAGGTAGGATCGCAAAGACAACCGAAGCCTCGCTCGCGCCTCGACAACGCCTCTCCCAACAGCCTCCGTACGTCACAAGCTGAAGACGCAGGCAAGACGGCGAATCACGTCGCCCATGACTAAAAAGTGGTCTCCGCGCCGTTTCGGCATCACCCAGTCTCCAGTTGCGGCCCACATCCCGGTCTCCCCAAAGCTGGCCTGTCGTCTCGATCCACCTCGCATAGCATTTTACCCGCAAAAACACGCGACACCTCTTCTTGACTTCGCCTGCTGACATTAAGGAACCAGTCCATCCCATTCGACCCATCCACTTGGGCCATCCCGAGTCCAAGACCTCGACGCCGCACGCCGACCTTCCGTTGCGGCGCTGCTCGTTCTTCTTCACGCATCATATCCCGCCAGCTCGACGGCGTTGATCCCCTCGTGCTGTCATGCTTCACGCGCAATATCCAATCACCAATCCGTAGGGGTCTGAACGAAGCAATTATCGATTTATTTCCGCCCTGTCCCACTCTCGCGGCCCCTCGGCTGTCACAACCCCGCCATCCTCTGCGGCAACGCCGCCGCGACACTTTGCGACTGTGCAGCCTCAACTGCTGGAGCTTGCTCCTTTGCGCCCCGTCGTATCTGGCTTATGACTGCCTGCCTTGGTGGAGTCCTGTCTACAGCTCGCAACCTTGGGCCATTTGACCCTTCCTCTCGACACCCGTCCCGCAACGCTCCCGACCTCGTTTTCCTCCCTCACCTCAGGTCATGGCATCGATTCTAGCCTCACATCCAAACGACCTGAAACCAATCCTCCCCATATCTCCGGTTAGCTCCGGCGCAATGGGGAACACCCAAAACCCCTCGCCTATCGACGCATCGAATCCTTCCGGCCGTGGTCGGCAAAGAAGTCGCTCACTGGAGAATGAGGGCGCCGACCGGGATATAAAGGTTGAAGGCCATGACGGCCAAAACGGCGCGTCCTCCAACTCGGACGGCCCTGGACCAGCCAGGAAACGGAGACGAAGTCGGAAAGGTCTTGACAAGAGATTTGAGTGTACTGCTGAGGGATGCGGGAAGAGCTACTCAAGAGCAGAGCATCTGTATGTCTTGTCCCAGTGCAACATCTCAATTTGTATGCTGACCAACGATACGCAGGTACCGCCACCAGCTAAATCACAACTCGAAACAGACCTACCACTGCAACTTCCCCAACTGCACGCGAACTTTCGTGAGAGGAGATTTGCTCAAACGGCATATGGACAGACATGCCGCAAAAGGCTCCCAGCTCAACCAGAGGGACTCTGTGGCAGGGAACATCGCCCCGGTGATTGCGCCTGGTGGTGCCGGTGTTGGAGTAGGAGTTGGTGCTGGTCAAAACTCGCCCGAGTTTAATCGCCCGATCGATTATTCAAAGGCTCACCCCAACATGCCGTATCAAACAGCCCTAGACGCGAACGGGAACCCTTACTCGCCCATGGTAAATACTCCCACCGGGATGTATCCAAATGGGCAACTACCCGACGGCCTGGGCAGCTACATGTCCCCAAACCCGGGCTATGATAACCGTACACCCCAGCTTAGCCAGCCACAGTCTCCTTCGGTGACACAAAGACAGTCAATGTCTGCCAGTAACACACCATTCAACGTCATGTCGCCGATCGCGAACCAGCAGGTCTTTCCAAACCAGCAAAACAATATGGCCCAGGCCAGCACATTTGTCAGTCAACAGAATGTGATGCCCATGAACCTACCACCGGCGCAATACTCCAACCCTCAGAACTCGGTTACCGGCACTTCGGCAGAGTACACGGAGCCTGGAACAACCCAGGCCAGTGAGTTGATGATGTTGGATCAGATGGCCATACCCGCGACTGTCCCTGTATTTGGAGAAGGTGGCGATCTCAACAAGTCGCCTTACGTCGGAATGCCCGAGGACTTTATGGCATATCTCTTCAATTCACCTGGCGCCGCCATGACCCCTGTAGTCGGCCCAAGCTACACAAAGTTAGTATCACGCAACACGAACAGCTGGGATTCTTGGACTGACATGATCGATCCAGCTACAGTGAATTGCAAGGCAACCAATTCAATATGTCTCTACTCGGTACCGATAGTGCTTCAATGGGGTATTTCCCGACTGCTCCTCAACAGGTGATGGCCGTCAACAATCTTTTGGATCAACAAGTACCAGAAGCGACAATATCTGAAGAGAAGAGCCAGGAGCTATTCGATTTCATCAGGGAGCGCTTCCATGATAACAAGCACTCACCATCCGAACGCCAGTGGGATGATATTCTTGAGGGCGACCGCATGAATAACGACCACATGCTCAGCAAGAGGATGATGCAGGCATACATTGGTTCATACTGGTATCACTTCAGCGATCAAATGCCTATCCTCCACAAGCCAACGTTCTCTCCTGACAAGACGCCAAACCTCCTCTTGCTCTCCATGATGGCTATCGGGGCTGCGTGCCTAGATCGAACGCATGGGCACAAGGTAACAAAGGCTGGCGCTCAGCTTTCGAATTTCCTTGCTTGGCACTTGCGTTGGGACATTTTCATGGACGTCAGCTTCCGACCTCCTGCGAAGCTATGGGTGTTCCAGGCTCTCATTCTTCTCGAGCTATACGAAAAGATGTACTCATCGAGAGAGCTGCACGAGAGAGCTCATATCCACCACGCTACCACCATCACTTTAATGCGACGAGGTCGTTCCCTGATCGGGAAATCGGCCTTGGACTCACCGCCGAACCCTCGAGACGGGTCCAACGGATCACGACAGTCGTCCACCTCGAGCTCGACCGGAACTGCCGACAAGTGGTGGGAGCATTGGGTTACGAACGAAGCGACCAGGCGCGCAGCCTTTGCTGCTTTCATTGTCGACTCGATTCACGCTACTATGTTTGGTCACTCGGCGGTAATGGTCGCTCACGAGATGAGATTACCCCTTCCCTGTGATGAATCCATGTGGCGGGCTGGAAGTAGCTCTGAGGTCTGGCGGATCGAGTCAAATTTGATGTCTAATGGAATCAAGCCGACTTCGTTCTTGGAAGGTCTCAAGCGAACGCTGAGCGCTCAAGAGGTGCACACCACCTCGTTCGGGAGAACCGTACTAATGGCAGGCCTCTTGAGCGTATCGTGGCACATGCATCAGCGTGATCTCCAAGTCAATGTGCTGGGCGGTGGAATTATCCAGGCTCTTGGTGGCCGGGACCGATGGCGTGCCACACTTACTCGCGCATATGACACGTGGAAGGTCGACTTTGACAAGCATCTGGATCGCAGCGAGTCTTCGGATCCCTATCGAGATGACGCCCTGAAGCGAAACGAGTTCAACGTTGTGTTTGAGAGCCGTACGGTTCTGCACCACTTGGCACACATGGCCATGCATGCGGACATTGTGGACTGCCAGATGTTTGCGCGAGCGAAGCGTCTTCTTGGCCGTGCTATTGGCCCGCAAGAGTTCAACAGCGCTCAGAGGCGTATCAAGGACCACTGGGCTCATTCGGCTCGAGCGAGGGATGCGGCCTTTTATGCTCTCAAATTCTTGTGCTCTGTGTTGGCCCCTGATCAGGTGACACCCGCACATGCAGGAGGTTACCATCTGGATGAGCCGTACGATGCCCGAGATGACGTGCTCCTGAACCGACCTTGGGTGCTGTACTTTGCGGCACTGGTAGTCTGGAGTTATGGGTTCGCTCTTGAGGGAGCTTGTCCGGAGGTGCCACTACCAACAAATCGCCAGGAGAAGCTTCAACACATGAGAAACTATTTCATCAAGTTCGGCACCATCGAGAACCCAGGCAACTTGCAGGGCAGGACGGGAATCAACGCGAACACGGCACTCCTGATGATCCTCAAGGACACTTTTGAGGGGACACGGTGGGAGCTCTTGCACGAAGCGGCAACTCTGTTGAACAACTGCATCATCCTCAACCAGGGCGGGACGATACACTAAAAGGGGGTTGGGTGTGATTTGAAGGCGGGGGGATACATATATTGGGATATACGGAAATTGGCGTATGGAATCAAGAGATGGAATACATGGGATATAAGGAAGGGCATGATGGATTTGAGATAAGACGTTTGATGATGAAAGCGACGTGCATGCCGCGATTAGAAGGGGTGGGAGGCTTCATATGATGGACTGCTTTTGTATTTTAGAATACCCCCAATGTCTTTACGACAGCGCGTTTCCTTTCTAGCTCCTCGGTGTTGCAGGAGAAGTACAAAACTGATGGGCGCATTCGCCAACCTACTCATTCTACTGTTTCCATCGTGTAACCTGTGATGTGTCCCCTATGACCATGTGTAGATTCTTCTTACAAATCAACAATGCCAATTCATTCATGGTTGGTGCTGGTGGTGATGGACAATTATCAACTCTGAAATGCCGACATCTGTAAGAGGCAGCTGCGCCTCGTGCAGCAAGTCCGTCAGTTCTCCTCCATCCATATCCTCGTCGTCATCATCATCTTCGTCATCGTCATCAGTGTCGTAAGACATGTCAGCCTCGAGGTCAATATCGGCTTCCATGTCGATGAGAGCTGCGTATGGAAGGAAGAGGGCATTCGGTAGGAGGTCATCCTCCATGTTGGCGACCTGATCAGCGGTTCCGACCTTCCAGAACGCTGTAGGGCCAGCGGGGCCATGGTCATCATAGTCCCTGCGTTGGGGTGAGTAGCTGTTGAAGACTGGGTGGATAATCAAGATATACCTATCAAACCAATTACCCACGACACCACGAGCTGAGCGCACGCCACCAATCTGGACGCCTTCGCTGCGCCAGCGTTCGACACCATGGAAGATGGAAAAGGTCGTCCAGCGAACTTCTCCCTCCCGTGTTAGACGGACGGTACCTTTCGTGGCGAATGCTCACTTGTTAGCTCTCATGCTACCAGTCATGATAGAAAAAAAGATGGCCAAGACGAGAAACTAGAGACTTACCTCGGATGTTTGAGTTGGCGTTGTGGTCGAACGAGTCATCCAGGGACCGCGAGACGCCTTTGAAGTGCACAACTGGCAAGTCTTGCCCATCATCCGGTCCGGGGTTCTCAATTGATGTGACCTGCAGGCGCAGCATTATCAAACGAGTAGCCTCCCCGACGTCAAGGGCAGGCCGTGGCGCATTAGGAGCGACAAAGTCATGATCAGGAAAGTTGAAGGCGAAGAAGTCGCTGTAGTCGAGGAAACAAACAATCTGACGCCTTGTTGGTCAGTCTCGCCCAGATCATGACATGGAAAAATAAGGACGGAATTTGGGATGAGGGGGGTAACAAACGCGGTACCATGTGCCTGTGACGCCGTAAGGATCGCGGGCCTCGAGAGAGGTGATGTCGCGCGGCGGGGGGACTTTGAAGCTGTTTGGCCAGGAGCCAGAGAATGGCTTGTCCCAGATCTCACCAAAGATCTGAGAAACCATGCGTCTGGGGCCGACGTTGTTGCTCAGAACCACGAGAATAGCCTCGACCTTTTCCCAGTCGACGCCGTCAGAGCCATCGGCCAGAAAGGGACCCCATCTAGTGTTTTCAGTGTATTCGCGCATGTCGTACACCTTGGAACACGCAAATGGATAAGTCCTGTGAGAGCGCAGACGGCCCGCATTCAAGATAGGCCGCCCATAGAGACAGTGAAGGTGAGCGCTCTTCTGATGGATAGCCCTACGGTCCGCATTTACTGACTGGGGAGCTGCAGATGTTGAGTGGCGGTGATGATCATGAACACGTTCAAAAAGAGAAGAGCGCTGGAGAAAGGCCTCTGAGGTGGTTCCATCGCGGAAGATGCGGTGCAGAAGGGCGGCGTTGCGTGAGGTTGAGTGGGTGCGGGAGGGGTTGACCGAGTCGTCGGAGGCAGAGGCGTTTTTGAGGAGGTGAGTGACGAAGTGGTGAACAAAGTCCAGTTCTTGCTTCTGATGAGGCTCAATAGATGTTCTTTTGGTGATGGCGATGTGGTTAAATCTCACCTTGTCCGTTGCAGCTTGACGATGACATATCGTCTCAAGCCGAACAAGATCTCGAACCTCTTGCTCCCAGTTCAGACCGGTATTATCAGTGGGTTCATCCTACATTTCATTAACCATCATCCCCGAGGCATTTCTTGAGGAGATGCACATACGAGCGCACCCAGGTAGACCTGACGGAACAAATTACGGTTTCCTTTGATGAAAGTGTGCAGGGTCGAGCACACCAAGGGCACCCTCAACACCAGGTCAGTGGGGGGTAGAAACCGCAGTATATGATGCAACACCTCTGCGGGGAGCAGGGTGAGGAGCCTGGATTCACCAGCGCGGGGCAAGAAGGAGTTGTCCATTTCAAGAATGTGAGTGATGAAAAGGTGAAGATGACGATATCGATGGGGTTTCTGTTGTACTCGAGTGTTGTTTCGGACTTAACGGAGGGGGCCTTTGTTCGTAGGTAGCGGATAGACGCCTCCACTGTTGGGTTAGGTTGCGGAGTTCACGTTAGCGGTTCGTCCGGAGCTGGTGAACGTCCTTGCAGGCGGGGTTTTGTGAGATGACAGAAAAGCTACCCTATAGACAAGAGAACTGTTGAAATTGAGAATATGATTTCTTTGACAACGGTTATAATGTAAACAAGTTGATAGCAAATGTTGTTTAAATAAAATAGAGTTGGATTGGCACACGTGAATAGGTATCCTGCAGTGTACGCGTCATAGTGCTATTCGTTGGTAATATTTCGATTTTATCTCAATTGCCCAAAGAGGGGATCTGGATATCAAATCGGGACATCTACAAGAAACCAATGATATCTAAGCCCAATTATTCATCAAACAAATCAAAAAGATTTCATGCAATATTATCGCTAAATCCAATGACGGGCATTAAGCAGCCATATTGAAAATAATCACATTTCCTCTTGGCCAACGGAAAAGGTCAATCTCACCCTACGCCTAGCTAATCTCCTCCCACGACGCCGACCTTTATATGACTACTCGTGAATCTTAACGTGAGAAATCTATATCTTGGCCTTTGGCTCAGGATCGATATTCACCTTGCCATGCTCACAAACAGACAGCAGCGAGTTATCACTCTTCTTCCTCATCGTTCCCCTCAAGGTCGCCAGCTTCTTGCCAACCTGAATAATCTCGCAATCAATGAGTACCTCCTCACCCACTGGCACCGGCCTCATGTAGGTGACGTTAAGAGTGCGACTCACGCCCATGCCCTGCCAGAATCCAGGCCGGGCCACCAGGGCGAGCGGCAACGTGGTGCACCAGTCGAATAGAGTAGCCGCACATCCTCCATGCAGGTTCCTGAGGCGGTTACAGTTGTCGGGTTGCACTGTGTAAGAAAATACACATGATGGATGAGGTCCTTCGGCGTTGACGGATACCAGGGAGAGATGAGGGATGAGGGTGTTCATCCAATCCTGGGGATGCATGTTAAAAGAGGGATCCTATGATGAGATGGAGGTCATTGCTTACCCCAGCTTTGAGATGACCACTCTCATCTTTAGTGAGCTCAAGCCATGCCTTGACTTTTTCCTCGGGGCTGCCTCCCAGTATTGCCTCTTTGTGGCCTTTCATAGACTCGGCTGCCGCCTTGAGGCTCTTTTCACTTCTGTCGGGCATGATGGTGAACGTAGGATAATGGTTGATGAGTGATAATGTGATAACGGTGAGTGAGTGATGATGAGGGAGTGTTGTTGATAGAGAGAGTGCTCCGTATTATTACCGAATTGGGACGGCCGAGGTAGATGAGATGATAGGTTCAAGCTTTTACCAGAAGTACAGAGAAATACACAAATACTAACAATAAAAAGCTGACAACTACGCTTGATATAACTAATTGCCAACTGCTGATGATTACCCCTTCTAGGAAAGACGCCAGAAGTTGCCGAGGCACGTTCGGCCAAACGTCACAGGCTGCCCCGGCCTCCACCAACGGCAACGCGCGCCGAAAGGGAAATGGATCGCGGCCGGAATCTGGGGTCGCTAATAATTCTCGGGGAGGGAGGTCAATCCACCTTCCCAACTCCACCATCATCGACCATCATATCCACCTCGCGCAACCCCCCGACTCGCGTGTCCCAGCTTCTCATCGCTTCAATCTATCAATACTGAAAGTCGCGCATCAATAGCAACCTCATGGAGTTCGTCACGGCCCTTCGGGGCACCTTTGACGAGCAGAAGCCCTCGCTCTTCGAGGTTCTCTCCGAGCAGCAGCTCAACGCCCTCCTCCCTCCTACCCTCCGCTACCTCCTCACCATCGCGACCCATCGACACCCTCGATATCTCCTGCGCATACTAAACTCTTTCGATGAGATCTACGCCGCCGCCATGCTCCTCGTCGAGCGCCACTACCTGCGAACCCGCGGTGGCTCCTTTACAGAACACTTTTACGGGCTCAAGCGCGAGAAGGGGCTGCATGCCGAGGTCCCCCGCGCGAGCATGTCGGCTCCTGACCTCGTGCGCGAGACTCTGAAGCTGTCTACGAAGGACGTGTGGAAGAATCTGCTCGTCCTCGTCGGTATCCCTTATCTCAAGCGGAAGCTTGACGAGAGCTACGAGGTGAATGCGCCTAGAGCTCTGCTCGGCGCCGCGTACACGCGAATGCCCGATAACCCGACCCTTCGCGACCGCTTCCTGTATTACTACCGATGGTTCCTTCGGAACATATACCCGAGCGTCAATGCTGGCTATTACTTTGCCATGTTGGCCTTCAACCTTGCTTACCTCTTTGACGGTAGCAAGTACCATAGCCCGCTCATGTGGCTGATAGGCACCCGTGTGCGGAGGATGACAGGCGCAGACTATAAGGCCATTGAGGCCCTGACCCAGACGCCTGAGAGGGGACATAGACCTGGGTTGCGCTCGTTGCTGAACCCTCGTGAGATGGGACCTCGGTTACTGTCTGGCCTGTCTCTTCTGCTGCCGACTAGTATCTTTGCGTTGAAGTTTCTAGAGTGGTGGTATCAGTCTGATTTTGCAAAGCAACTATCAAGAAAGGCCACGGAAAGTGTCGATCTCCCTCCACCCGTGATATCCGGTCTGGGTCGCAAGGGAGGATCAGATAAGAAGAAGAGCGAAGAGACAACCAACGAGAGCGAGACGAATCCTTCTGCCGAGGATGCACCCATTGCCACCCCATCACTGCTCCCAGTTTTCACAGTCCCCTTCCCCGAGGACTCGTCATTGTGTCCAATCTGCGTCGACGAGATTGTCACGCCGACAGCCTGCCAAACTGGAGTAGTCTACTGCTACACATGTATCCACAAGTGGCTGGAAGGACAACACCCGAAACAGGAGGATTTTATGGAATCCCACGAAGGAAAGTGGGAGAGCGGAGCAGGGAGATGTGCGGTCACTGGGAAGCGTGTGCTGGGCGGAACTGAGGGCTTAAGACGGATCATGGTATAATAGAGCGAGCGTTAAGCTGCATGCGTCGAGTGGGTGGGAAAAAAGAAAAAAAGCGTGTAATTTTCAATACCCGGGCGTTCTTGGGATGGGATGTTTCACCCTTAATTGAGGAGGCTTGATCAAAGTCTCAATTCGGGTTTATGTTGGAATCTAATTAAAATGAGACACCAGTACAGATGCATCAAGAGGCATCATCCTATTTCCACCTAATGCTTATGAAGCTACCATGAGAATCATGATATAACAAAGACCTTTAGACTTTTCCTGTCATGATGATACTTTTTGAATATGATCTCGGTATCTTATAATCGCTGTAATATATTATAGAATAGCAGTCTTTCAACCGAGTTATGTATTAGCCCTAGTGTCTTGTCTATTAACCAGCCTGCTCATCCACAAACCTGGAATGTCATGTCTCACTTAACATCCGACTCACACTCCGAACTATCAGTTTAAAATGTCTCACCAAAGTCCTCCCCTTGAAAGATTTACATTTCTGGTAACCTATTCTTGGCAATTTCATCAAAGAAAACTTGAATGCAATGTTGGAGGTGGAATGTACGGGATGGCTAAACAAAGAGGTCGGTCTACTCACATAGCAATTCTCTTCCCCATAAACCTGACCATTGTGCTCACAAGTCTTGGCTCCAAAGAAAGTCTCGTGGTGTCTCATCACGGCTCTCATCGTCGTCAGCCTCGTAGAAGTATGCATTCAGAAAAACGTTTATGCCCAGCCAGGCATCGAATTCCTCATGCGGTCATCCGCTCCCAGGGGAACCTATTCAGCCATGTTAAAAGACGGCGATGGTGCCCACCGTTGCTATAGACGATCATTCTAACCATCTACCTCATCTTACTCTGAAGTCCCCCCTTTTCTTTTGGTCTGCTCTTCAGTTTTCTTTTGTTGCTTCATTTGTGTGTGGCCTGATATGGCTTACTCGCTAAATACCTCCTATATTGGGGAGGAACTGTTGTATGGGTTCAATTGGCATAATGGCATGGACCCGTCCAATGGATTTGTTCAGTAAGTGCTCATCCAGAAGAGACGAGTTGACAGGCTAATGTGAGAATAGGTATCAAAGTCAGGAAGATGCCCTCGAGCTTGGTCTCTATTCTGTTGAACCTTTCTCTCAGGTTGTTCGACTAGGGGTTGACAACACCGAGACGTACGGACTCAATGAGGGAAGACCGAGTATTCGACTTGAGAGTAAACAGGCCTATCATCATGGTCTCTTCATCGCCGACTTTCAACATATGCCACCATCAGAATGTGGTACTTGGCCAGCTTGTATGTACCTAAACCGACTCTCCTTGACTTCATGCTGACATTGAATAGACTGGGCCTATGGCCCCAACTGGCCCTCGGGCGGCGAAATCGACATTATTGAAGGCGCCAACCTTGCCTACACCAACACAATGTCTGGCCATACTGCCGAAGGCTGTCAACTAGATCCCGCAGACGAGCTCCTCTTCTCAGGCGAACGACGAAATCTAGATTGCTTTGTCGGCACGGACAACATTGGATGCGGCTTCAACCCACCTTCGAGTGACACTTCATCATATGGCGATGGCTTCAATGCCGCCAACGGAGGAGTCTACGCCATGGAATGGGACTCCGAGTACATCAAAATCTGGCACTTTCCACGCAGCGCCATCCCTGCCGATATCGAAGCCAAGAGACCTGATCCCAAGAAATGGGGACTTCCTCAGGCTCTCTTTGGAGGGAAGAAGTGTAGCGTTGATGAGTATTATCAGGATATGAACATTGTTCTCAACATTGTGAGTTTCTACTTCGAAAGGAGTTGATAAGACTGAACTAACTCTGTTAGAACTTTTGCGGCGACTATGGAGAGGGAACTTGGCAGAGCTTTGAGACGTGTAAAGCTTTGGCACCCACTTGCAAAGAATATGTCGCCAACAACCCCGAGGCTTTTGAGAATACGTGAGTTGAATAGTTTGATTTGTTGTATGTGATACTGACAACTCTAGGTATTGGGATGTTGCTTATATCGATGTGTACTCACGCGATGAGACTATCCCACCAGTCCTCCCTTCCAGTCAAGAGTCGTCAAATGACATCTTGCCAACTACACCCGTCGCCGCTCCCAGCAATCCCAACGAACCGAATGAACCGGAAGAACCAAACCCAAGCAGTCCAGACACGCCTGGACCGGCCAACCCCCCTAGCTCATCTCGTCCGAACATGTTCTCGAACCGGACAACATCAGGGGAATCAACCTCTACCATGACCAAGACTATGACGACCCACTCAACTATCATGGTTACTATTCCAGGGCAGGGGACTAGCAGCCCGACTGTCAGCCCTCTCCCTGTGGTAGACGGCGGTAGCTCAGTTAACCCTGACCATATTGGCAACTATTCGTACATTGGCTGTTTTGGCTCCCGAACTGGTTTCTTGACTTTCGAAGAGACGACGCAGAGCACTGATATGACTATTCAGAGCTGTATTGAGACTTGTGGTGGTACAACATATATCGGCGTCTATCAAGAGTGAGTTTTCAGCCTCTTATAGGTAAAGATGGATACTAACAGAAAACAGAACTTGCTACTGTGCTGAGAGACTCGACGCCAATACCCGTGCCGTCGCCAACGAGAGCGCCTGTAATGTGCCGTGCCCCGGCAACGGAAAGCAGCTCTGCGGCGGACTCGCTGCTACAGCCTCTACCAACTCCCGTCGTTGGATGCATGTCCGTCGAGATGCCCCCAGCAGTGTCCTCCTCACCGTCTACGCCTCTCTCGCGGACACGGAGACGCCTGAGCCACCGCCTGGCATGGGAGCATCTCTTCCCTCTACGTCTACTGGTCAAGTCAATCCGAATGATTCTGACGACCAGGCCGGGGAAACTGGTTTTGATGGTCAGCCTGCTGCGGTTGTTACTGATGATGTGACGGAGGTTGTGGTGGTTACGAATACCCAAGCTGATTCTACCGTCACTCAAGTCGTCACTCAACTCGGTCCCTCTGAGGTGACGACTGTCACGAGAGCTATTGGGAACTTGGCTCAGCCTAACATCAACACACGGGTTCAAGTCATTGTCGAACCTGATGCTTCTGGAGAAACCACCATGACCAGGACTATCACTGAGCTTGGTCTCCCTGGAGCGGCAAACTTTCCTACCAACGGTATCGCCCAGCTCGAGATTCCTGGCGCAACAACCGTCACTCGAGTCCTTGGAGATCCTGATCGTTCTGGCATGGGAGCTGTGTCTCCCATCATCGCCGACCTAGACCGTCCTGGTGTCAGGACCACAGTCACGTACTTTACAGTCTTCCCCTCGGACCCTGCCTCGCTTGTCCCGCAAGAAAGAGTCATGACCTTGCCATATGAAGATTGCGATTGCGAGACACCCAAGTTGTTGGAGCTGCCTATGGAGACAAAGGTTGTTGAGTGCGATGGTTGTGGTGTCAATGGTGAGAATGCAGTCACCATAACTGTTCCCATCACTGTCTCTGTTACTGTGCCGGCGCGAGGAAGCAGTACTAGCCAGGGACAATCAGATGGTGGCGAGTCTCAACAGAGTCAGTCTGGAAATGGAGAGGAGAGTCAAGGGGATTCTTCCCAGAGTCCATCTGCTCAAGCTCAATCTGGCCAGAGCCAATCTGGCCAGGGACAGCCTAGCAGCCAGGGGCAAGCTGATCAAGGAGAATTTCCCCAGGTCCAATCCAAGCAAGGACAATCTGCTCAAGGACAACCTGACCAGGCACAACCTAATCAGGGACAGCCTGATGGGCAGTCTGATCAAGAGCAGGCTGGTCAAGGACAATCTGGTCAGGAGCAGTCTGATCAACCACAACCTGAACAAGGACAGCCCGTCCAGGCGCAATCCAACCAGAAACAACCCGACCAAGGACAACCTGATGGACAATCTGGTCAAGATCAGCCTAATCAGGGGCAGCCCCAACCGACCCAGGCTAATCAGGTTCAAGCACCTGAAATCACCACAGTCCTGACCTCATACCAGACCATCCAGGTGGTAACGGAAGAAACTTTGGACAACAATAGTGTGGTGACAAGGACAAAGAAGCAGACCATCGTCGTTGTTGTCCGGCCTTCGGACGATGCCATTCCCCAGATCGACTCCCCAGGCAACACCAATGCCATTCCAGATGTTGTTCCCGCGCAGCCTACAGCACTCGATCAAACTGTTGTTCCCACGCCGCCTGCAAACGCGACTGCAACAACACATGGTGCCGCTGGAACTCCAGGGGCGCCGAATCAACCTGTGGTTGTTGGTGAGGCGTGGAGCGCGACCAAGGGCCTCAAGATGAGCATTGTGCTGTCTGTGGTTGTGACCCTGATATTCGCCATGTTGCTGTGATAGAGGAGATGTGATGAAGGAGCTTTCATGACTGCTTGTTAAACCATTTCCTTTGTTTGGGTTTCTTTAATGTCTCTACATGAGATGTAATGGTTGGTAACGTTGAGAGACGGACATCGGTAAGGCGGGTATACCCTTTGCAAACATTTTCTTTCTTTTGTCTTGGTTACCGTTACGAAGTATTGGAACACTACCTATGAATCTTAATGCAAAGACGAGTTATTGACGCTTTTTTCAATCATCATGCTTGCTGATCGTGTCATGATGTGGCCATACGGGGCTTTCTATACAAATACACAAACTCACGTTGACGTTTAAATGTCAACGACAACGGCCCGGTTCTTTACCTTGCCCGAGTTTCCATACATTTGAGCTGCGTTGATCATGAGGCTGCCATTGTTGCTCCCTGGTCCAGACATGAGCCATTTCCAAGCTACACTATGAAGGCCGTGAAGCACAAGACGGAGGATATCAAGCCAGGTTTCGTTGGGGATAAAGTCTCGGATGAGGCCGCGGCGGGGACGTGACATGAGGCGTTCATAGGTCTCTTGGAGCTCGTCAAAGTAGACAGATTCTTTACCAGCGCCCCAGTGCACGTGGCCAAAGACGTGAAGGCGGGGCTTTACGCGCCATACCTCGCGAAGGAGATGGCTGTCGCCAAGACCAAGGTCGCGGTGGTGTTTCTGGGCGTGATGTGAGTTGAAGTTGACGGGGGAGAGTCGTCATGAGAGAGATGACGAGAAAGCTTACCGGAGGGCAGTGTGTGACGAGAATATCCGTTTGAGGAGGAACCTTGCTGAGCCAAGGATGGGCTTCATCTGTGTATTGAAAGCTGGAGGAGACATGGTGTGAGTATAAATTTGCAGATATGGGCGTTCGTTGACTCACGCAAACTCTTTGGGGCCAATAATTGGAATGTCGGGGACTCCAAATATGGAAATAGTGCGGCCCTTGATCTTTTGCACAGTCAAGGCGCTCTCAAGATAGATCAATCCATCCAGGTCAGGCTTGGCACCAGAACGAACATCCTCTTCGGGTCGGCTTTTAGGATCGAACCAGCTGTCATGGTTACCCGCGACAACGACCTTTACGGGGTGCGGTTGCGCGCGGAGCCAATTGAGCTGCTTCTGGATGTCGGCGACGGTGCCGGCGTTTGTCAGGTCGCCAGCGTGGATGAGAACGTCACCCCTGGGAATGTCGACGGTGAGATCATGTGTGTCTGAGATGCATACAACACGGATGGCGGGCTTATCTCGAGGTGGATGGAAGGGACGGCCACGGAGGAGGAGGACTAGCTGGTAGAAGAGAAAAGAGAGGTATGTAAGAGGCGACGAGAGGAGGTGGTCGATGAGCGTCATGGGCTCCCACTGGTTGCGTCGCCTCAGGCGAAGAAAGGTGAGGAGACCCATGATGGAGCTGCTGTTGGATTAATGATGAGCCTCCGAGGAGGATGTTTGAGCGTGAAATGCGTCAATTGAGTGAGCGTCTAGTAGCGAGCCGGCAGAAGTAAAGAAATGGATTGAAATGATGCTGAGTGAGATGGAGCTTCAGGGAATGATGGAGCTTGGTCGTGGTGGTGATGACAAGGACGGGTACTGAGCCTCTAGCGTCACTGCGGGGCGGTCCCAGGGTGACATTAGGGGGTCTTTGCTTGTGACCAACCGATCCATTGGAACACGCCGTATTACGGAGTATTTAGCGAGGAATCCACTGGGTGAGAGGATGGTTGGGATGAGTATGTGATATTTCATGTAAATATGAGGGCCATGATGAGAGGGTAGAACAAGAGTGAGTCTTTCATCTTGAGTATGTGAATATCACATGTTGCGTCTGTGAGCATGAGATGGTTTGAATGTCACTGTCACTGATTAGTAGCCCAACTCTGTAATGAGCTGCACTCGTATGCAGCTGTAACGGCTAGTGCATCCATGAACATCGAGTATTGTATCTATCAATGCTCAAAATAAGAAAAGAGGCCTCATCTTATACAACAGCTGAATATCTGCATCAATTCTGATACATCATGACCTCTCACTCAAACCCATGTCCAGCTGAAAGCACGGACCCTCTCTAGCTCTTGCCCTAAGATCGGATGGTGACGTCGCCTCCCGCGCCAATCTTCCCACTTTCATGTTCCCCCCCCTCTGCTACTTCAAGACTCCAAGAGCCAAGCTCTTGCTTCTTGAGCTGCGCCTTGAAGCTTGTTTCTCTAAAATCTTGGATCCTGTTGGGGGGCGTCATTGACCACATCCTGTTTTCTCCCCTCTATTTTCCTCTCCTCTTCTGTCGATAACTTCTTTCTCTTCCTTTCTTTCTCCTACGAATAGCTTTGCTTCAACATCTCCCTTGCATGAGCACCTCCTACAAATCATGTCTAATCTAAAGGACTTTAGCCAGCCCGGCAGCGGCCAAGAAAGCAACTTTGGGTACGTTCACGATAGTCAACATCATATCAATCCCAACTGACAACTCCAGCGTCGACTATGTAATTCACTACAAGGTCCCTGCCGCAGGTAATTCCTATCCCGCCATTCTCCCTTGCCAAAGACCCCTCCGATAACCAATGGTACCTCCACAGAGCGCGACGAAGCTGAAGCAGGCTTTGTACAACTCATCCAAGCCCTCACCGCCGTCGGCCTAGCCACCGAAGTTCGCCATGGAGAAAACGAATCCCTCCTCGTCTTTGTCAAAGTCGCATCCCCCGATCTCTTCGCGAAGCAGGTCTACCGCGCCCGTCTTGGCGACTGGCTTCACGGCGTTCGCGTCTCGGCTCCCCATAACGATATCGCACAGGCACTGCAAGATGAACCCGTCGTCGAGGCCGAGCGTCTGCGTTTGATCTACCTTATGATCACCAAGCCCCAGAATGAGGGCGGCGCTGGAGTCACGCCTACCAACGCCAAATGGAAACACGTCGAGTCTATCTTTCCCCTTCACAGCCGTTCCTTCAACAAGGAATGGATCAAGAAATGGGGCAGCAAGTACACTCTGGAACAGACCGATATCGACGATATCCGAGACAAGTTTGGCGAGAGCGTCGCCTTCTACTTTGCCTTCCTACGGTCCTACTTCCGATCCCTCGTCCTCCTGTCCGCTTGTGGATTTGGTGCCTGGTTACTTTTGGGCCAATTCTCATTCCTCTACACCCTTCTATGCGGCCTCTGGTCTGTAGTCTTCTTCGAGTATTGGAAGAAGCAAGAAGTCGATCTTGCCGTCCAGTGGGGCGTCCGAGGAGTCTCCAGCATTCAACAGTCCAGACCTGAGTTTGAGTGGGAGCACGAGGCCGAGGACCCCATTACTGGTGAGCCTGTCAAGGTCTACCCGCCTATGAAGCGGGTCAAGACCCAACTGCTTCAGATTCCCTTTGCCCTGGCCTGTGTTATTGCCCTTGGTGCCCTCATTGTGACCTGCAACTCTCTCGAGGTGTTCATCAATGAGGTCTACACTGGCCCAGGCAAGCAGTACCTCGTAAGTACTAAGCGTTACAATACTGAGAGAGTCACTGACCCTGTTAGGGATTTCTGCCCACCATCTTCCTCGTTATTGGAACCCCGACTATCTCGAGCGTCCTCATGGGAGCTGCCGAGAAGTTGAATACTATGGAAAACTATGCAACCGTAGATGGTAGGGACTCGTCTTGCCTCCAGAAACACAATTGAGCTGACCAATGTTAGCCCACGACGCTGCTCTCATCCAGAAGCAGTTTGTGCTCAACTTCATGACTTCTTACATGGCCTTGTTCTTCACAGCCTTTGTCTACACTCCGTTTGGACACATCCTGCATCCCTTCCTCAACTTCTGGAGAGCGACCGCTCAGACTCTCACCTTTAGCGAGAAGGAGTTGCCAACACAGGAGTTTCAAATCAACCCTGCTCGAATTAGTAAACAAATGTTCTACTTCACCGTGACTGCCCAGATTGTCAACTTTGCTACCGAGGTTGTCGTGCCCTACGTCAAGCAGCAAGCATTCCAAAAGGCCAAGCAGCTCAAGTCAGGGCCAAAGGTGCAGGAGGACCACGAGGAGGAGGCCGAATTCCTTGAGCGTGTCCGTAAGGAGTGCACTCTGGAGGAGTACGACGTCTCGGGAGATTACCGTGAGATGGTAATGCAGTTTGGTAAGCTTACGTTATTGAGAATTCGTGAAACCACTGTTCTGACTTGCGTAAAGGATACGTCGCCATGTTCTCGGTTGCTTGGCCATTGGCTGCCTGTTGCTTTCTTGTCAACAATTGGGTTGAGTTGCGATCGGACGCACTCAAGATCGCCATTAGCAGCCGGCGTCCCATCCCCTGGCGGACCGACTCGATTGGCCCCTGGTTGACGGCCCTGAGCTTCCTCTCCTGGTTAGGCAGTATCACAAGCTCGGCTATTGTGTACCTCTGCAGTAACTCCAAGAACGGCACCCAAGGCGAGCCGTCTCAGCTGAAGGCATGGGGTCTACTACTCAGCATTCTGCTTGCGGAGCACTTCTACCTGGTTGTGCAGCTGGCGGTCCGCTTTGTGCTAAGCAAACTTGACAGCCCTGGTCTGCAAAAGGAACGCAAGGAACGGTTCCAGATGAAGAAGCGATTGCTCGAAGAGAACCTGGGACAGGATGCCGCTGAAGAGGCTGCGGCACCTGGTATTGAGCATAGCGAGAAGATCACTCGTGAAGCCTTGGAGGAGGAGGCTCGACAGGCGTCGATCCGGGGCCATGGAACTCCTGGGGAGATGTAGGTTTTACCCTGGTTCATTTCTTTCGGTGTACTGACAGGAAGGTGCAGGTTCTGGCAACGCCAACGGGGTATGCAGGAGACAATTGAGGTTGGACGAAGAATGATTGACCAACAAGTAAGTATCTACCCATGCTCCGTACAAGGGTTGGAAAGGCTAACGATGGCGGTAACAGGTTGCTGCTGGCCAAAACGGAAAGAAGAACGTTTCCGCTGTTCCAAGCGAAAAGGCATCGTGAAACGTTTGATGTGAGGCAATGGAGCAGGAGTTGACACGATGTTGGGTAAGGGTTGACATTGGCTGAGGACTGACGAGGTTGGGATGGCGACTTGGTGGCATATGGATGGTTACGAGGTTATGATTGGCTTGAACTTTGGGTACTTACTTGGAATTGTTTCGTGCGGTTCGAGATTGAAACCCCTTAAAAGACAGGATATTATGGACCAATATTTGAAAAGATGGTGTTTGATCTCGGTCAACAAGAGAGAAAAGGTGGGAGATACGTACCTTATTTCGCCAACAAAGAGATGTAGCAGCCTCATGCGTCATGGGTAACCTTCTAGAACGCCTCATTAACCCCAATGAAGAAGAGGGCGTGCTAAACTGCCTCGCGATCTGGCCTTGGGGGGCTTGCTTGGCTCACGGGGACACCCTCCCACCCGACAAGGACAAGAGCCACAACCGTCGGAAGGCAAGTATGCCACCAGCCAAGGCATTCATTGATATTGCCGTTGCGTGCGCGCGCGTGTGTGTGACACGTCAATGTTTCTGGCTGCTCTCGGTTAGGATGAGAATATGCAGTCGTTGAAAAGATGCCGCGCTGCAGCAGGGCGGAGGCTGTGTTTGCCCGGTTTGCATGTGGAGGGAGGGCAGAATTCAAGTAGCGGGCTTGCAAAAAGCGTTGTAGATTAGAGAGGAGGATAACGGGTGTGCCGAGGTATGGAATGTGCAGTTCAGGTTTTCTGTGATCGACGACGTTGCCAGGATCCCCTGAATTGTTTCGTGTTCCTAGCCATAGCAAAGGATTCTACGATTTGATTTGACGTGCTTTCAGCTGATCATGATAGAGATGAAGATATGTGAGAGGTTGAAATCCCTCCAGGCATCCATAAGATCATCGGACACCATTGATCAATTAGATAGCTGCTGCTGCCTGTTTATATAGACTAACGTCAAGCGCCCGCCAGCCCGCCTTGATTAAAGGATATGAGGATCTGCGCTGTCAAAGACCCCGATTCGCGAGGTTGCTTTTCCTTGTCCTACGTTTTTTTACCCCATGATTTTTTTTCTGAGGTGGTCCGGGATGGATCGTCCTGGCCTGGTTTGCAGAAACCCGATGACTTGGACCCTAACTCACAAGTGTCATTGAAGGATGATGACCTGGTCTTGATGGGATGTTTTATTATGTGAGAACGTCTTGGTCCTTTTGACTGACTTGAGACTCTCACCACATGCATCTTGTGCTTCCCAAATCTCACATCTTTGCTCTCGTAAGGTAAAGACGATGAATGCCGTGGCAACAAGAATAAAAAAAACACCCCCCACAAGGTTCAAAACGTCCCAATTCAGGGGCAAAGCGTGTCAGTTAGTTCACAGTTACATCCATAGAATTCTGTGGTAATGAACGAACGGTGGGCTTGACCAGAAAGAGGGCTCGGTCAGAACCAATTGCCCAGATTCATCGACCGAGCCCAGGAGTCGATAAAACGGTGCGAGTTTTGCCCACCATGGTCCGTTGGTTCGTTTCGTCTCTCGGAGTCTGGAAGGGAAAATAGTGATCCAGCAACGAAGAATAGTGCAAGATCCCCCGTCTTCAAAGTCCAATCCGTTGCGCAGATCAGCCACACGTGCCCAGCGGCAAGTGGGGGCAACAACCCTGCGATTCAGCCGTTCCGCCTTGTCATGATTTCTACTGGGGGGCCCGCTAGCTAATCAGTTCAGTTCAGTTCAGTTTCTGCATGGGAATCTTCTAGCAGGGCAAATCGAAGTTGACCTTCAAGTGGGAACTTGAATGTCAAAGCTCTACCTACTCCGGGGCTCAGAGACCGGCTGGCCAATCGTTCTTCGTTGTCGCACACGCACCCTCATGCGATATGAC
>NKCJ01000535.1:0-26094 GCA_003947015.1 Fusarium sp. AF-6 | reverse complement strand
AAAGCGTTGGAGATGGCTCGGAAGCTTCAAGTTGGGGCTGTTCACATCAATTCTCTTACTGTTCATGACGAGGCCACACTCCCACATGGAGGGACCAAGTGTAGCGGGTTTGGGCGGTTCGGGGCTGAATGGGGACTTGCGGAGTTTGTTGAGACGCAGACTATTATTATCAATCCATAGGTTCTTTGAGCTTGTAAATGGTACATTATTAAGTGTAGGACTTTGGTGGTATGGAGTGGATATACTTCTTTCTCAAGTCTATAAATTCAACTACCTAGTAGGATTTACCCATAACAAAATGCCCAGGGGACTGGGTGGTTACAAGCCGCACTTATTACATAATGGGTCGATGGTGTAGCCTGAAACTGTTGGGTGGCAAATACCGATTATCTCTACCCCCAGCTCGGGGGAATGTCCGGAGGCATCTCCGACAGAAGCAGCCGGCCATCATGTCCGACAACTCCGAGAGATGGAAACAACGGGAGTATCGATAGTATGACGGCATAATCTGGATGGGGCAGGTATAAGTCGTCAAGAAAGATAGAAATCTGTAATGCCGTTCATTTGTGTTGAAGCCCGAGCCCCTCGACCTGCTGTTATATGTAACCCATATAATAACAATAATTTGCCTTATCACCCCGAACTCGTTTTACTCAAAACTCTAGACTCTCCAAAATGACTCCCTCGGCCACAACTACCAACCTTGCGTCACCTGTTGACACAAAGAAGGTCGACGATGTCGCTCCCAAGCCACTGAAGGACGTAACTGGGACTGTTCTCTCCAGCCTATACGTCGAGCGAGCGTGGAAGCTAGCCAGAAAAGTCTTGACTCGTCAGGATGCGCCTGATCTCTTCCCTCACTTCACGTTCCCTGGCCTCACTTACTACACCTGGAATGATTCGACTTTCTGGACTTCCGGCTTCTTCCCTGGCATTGTCTGGCTACTGTACGAGCGAAGTCTAATAACACCACTCCCCGTGGCCCCTAGCAAGGACCTTCTCCTCGCTGCACAAAAATGGCAGATCGAGATGGCCAAGGAACAGTTCAAGACAGACAATCATGATCTAGGATTCATGATCATGCCGTCTTTTTCCCGGGACTACGACTTGACGGGCAATCGAGCGTCCCTCGATGTCGTTGTTAATGCAGCACGATCACTTGCCTCACGATTCAGTCCTATCACTGGCACCATCAGATCCTGGGCTGGAGCTCGCACGAAGCTCTATAGCCTCAACGACCAAGATGTAGACTTTGTCGTGGTCATCGATAGCATGATGAACCTTGATCTTCTCTACTACGCAGCCCATCATACTGGTGACAAGTCCCTTGCCGACATTGCGACTACACATGCGACCACGACACTTGCCAACCACATCAGACCGAATTATTCATCATACCACCTCGTTAGCTACGACCCAAACCGTCAGGGAGTTGTTCGACATCGTCTCACCAACCAAGGTTACGCCAACGAGAGCACCTGGGCTCGCGGCCAAGCCTGGGCGCTGTATGGTTTTGCAGCAGTCTATCAATGGACAAAAGATGAGAAGTTCTTGGACGCCGCGATCGAGATTGCCAATTATTTCCTCTCGCGTGTTGATGAGAGCAATGGCGTCGACACCATTATATACTGGGACTTTGACGCTCCTCGACCAGGCGTATGGGACGTTTCCGCCGCTGCATGTGCTTCTTCCGGACTCCTCATACTCCAGCAACTTGCTCCGGATCGGTGCAATTATCTGGAGAGCGTCTTGCGGATCCTTGATACAGTCACAGCTCGAGCAACAAGCAAAGGCGATTGCCTTCTAGAAAGAAGCACTTCCAACGACCATGAGCATGCTCTGCATCGCTTGACTGAGCACGGTGTTGTCTATGCCGACTACTATTTCCTCGAGGCAGGAAATCGACTACTACAGCTGCAGGGGAAACAGAGCAACTTGTCTCGCGAGGATGGTAGATCCTGACTTGGTAAGCTTAGGGGTGGAGACCTGAGCGAAATTATGTGGGAGAATAGACGCTATGTAGGTAGGTAATGAATTGTGTTCGAAATTACTCCGTACAGCTCTGGGTCCGAGGGAACGCCTGACAGGCCCCAACCTAGTTCCCTGGGTCGACATGCCGCGTCCAAGACTCCACATCAAGCTGGTTGGCTTGGCTTGGGTGTTCTGACTAGAACAGGGGGCGACCGGAGGAATCCCCGAGCGTTCCTCCGTATCCGCCGATAAGGGTGTCCTTGGCCTGGGCCATCCCGTTAGCGGCGCCGACTCCTTGCCTGATGCATAAACATCCCTGATCATAGATTGTCCATGACCTGACGTAGATGCCCCAGGGACTTCCGAGCGACGGTGTGGCTGAACGCTCCCGTCACTTGGACGACCAGGGGAGAAGCCTCGAGAGAAGCACTCGAGGCCATCCACCACGTCAACAGCCAAGCGGAATCGACACTCGGCATTGGTAGAAGTTGCTGGAAGCAGATGCCGATATAGCGTTATCTTCTCCTACAGCCCTTGGAAATGTTGAGCTTGCTGGTTCGTGTAAAATTGCCCTTGGTTATCATTAGTGACCGTGACAGGCAGTTCATTGTAGTCCCTCCAACTGAATATTCGGTCATCCAGAGTCTCGATCTGGCTCGAGGTCAGCATAGATAAACTGCCATCAACATCCAGATTTGTCATTAGATCCAGGGTGGATGTCGACAATGACATTGGGAGAAGGCCATCATCTGCTGTGATGGGCAACCTGGCGTCATTCTCATCGCCCTGATGACCATTCCATTCCGCTGTGGAGCCACGTTCTGTGGATGCATCTTTTTGTGGCTGGCCAACCCCTTCCATCTCAGCCGATAAAGTCGTCCAGCTTGCCATAAGATCAATAGCCTCTGGTTTCCGGGCATCGAGTTTAAGACGAGAAAGCAACTGAGCTGCGAAATCCGAAGCCTGGGGCGGCTCTTGATGTAATTCTGAGCTATCATTCTGCTGAGATGGATTCCATCGCTTGGAAGATTCGGTTAGAGAGGAGAGAATCGTTTCGAAATCGTCATCGACTGGCTCCATCAACCAGCTTGAGTAAGCAAGCAAGGCACGAGCTGCGATGAACTGGCAAAAGGAAAACTGCCCTGACACGAGGTATCTCCGTTGAAGGAGAAAGCGAGTACATATCTTGGCGATCTCCTTGGCGGTCTGTTTGACCAGTGCCACGTGAGCCATGAGTGTAGATTGGCCACTACCCTCCTGGCTGCTGTTACCGACTGGAGGATGGGGTCTGCAGAATGCTCGAGGAGCCTGGTATAATAGTATGCCGCTTGTGTTGTGCGTCAGGTGGGCGAGTGTCATGTTATGATCTATGTACCCATTCTTGTCGGGCGAGGCGTGTTGATATCGAGCAGGAAGTCTCGATTTCCAGTTAGCCAGAATCAAGTCAAGATTAAGAAACTCTCTTAGGAACCCTCGAGGATCCTGGAATGGCGTCTTTGCCCTGGCCGTGGTCCTGGCGAACGAGCTGACCATGGTGAGGATTTCGGTTGCCTCGATGAGGTAGGCCAAGCCACCAATGCTTGGATCAGGGGTTATTTGAACCTGCGCGGCAACATTGGCCTGTATGAACTCTCGAGTTTGAACCTTTCGATTCTCCACCCATAGTTGGCCCTCGCAGGGAAGTAGTCTTCGGATTATGCTAGGGTCGAAGCTTGACTTGGTGCCCGACAACAAAGCAGCGAACTGCTCCAGGAGAAATAGCACCCAAAAGAGGCGGCGGGTAGACTCTCGGGACCTCCACGAACTATTATCCACAACAAGACTCATCAAACGTCTGTACTCTCGTTGGTCCGGTGAGAGGTGGTGATCCTCGAGATGCAATCCACAGCGCAGCGCTACCTGAGGCAGCATCGTGACGAGACCCCAGTAACTTGTCATACGTCCGTCACCGAGGAGGAGGAACTGGATTATGGTGCAAGCGTGAAGAGTATTCATGTCAGCAGTAGTAAGGAGCCTTTCACAAACTCCAGCTTGCGTGCGACGCAAATATTCTTGTCGATCAAAGCCCCGTCCACCTCCCAAGAAAGGACCAGTTGCCGCCATAAGTGCTTCCATCTGAAGACCGCATGGGTAAGCCAGCTGCTGGCCAACATAGCCTTGAGCTTGGAAGAAGAACTGGGGTTGAACCACAGGTACCCAGGGTTGGATCTGGGTTCGATAAACGTGACACATTTCGCCAATGGTGGCGTCTGACATGTTCAAACCAGGCGATTCGTTGTTGGACGCGTCCCTAAGCCGATCAGCTCACGATCTCGTCTGTGTGGCGTTCTGATAAACACACCGTGGAACGCGTGAAAGTTGGGGGCCTCGAGGCAGAGTTGTATCATCAGTGGTTTCGTCCCTCGCTGGATTCTGGCCAGCCTCTCTCAGCATCTGCCTGGTGTCATCCACAACAGAGCGAAAATCCACCCTTAACTCAGAGGATTGATGCTGAGGTCTGAAGAGCAAAGATTGGCCAATAACCATCTGCTCCAAGATATCCATTCTCCGGTATATCTCCTCAATGTAGCCAGGCTTTGGACCTCTGCGTTTATCTTGCTCATAAACGCAGTCGAGCCCTTTGTCAAGGCACTTGGCACATGGATATGACCTCGAGCATTTGAGTTTTCCACGCCTACAATTCTCGCAGGAACGCATTTCCAGAGCTGGAGGCTCATTTGAATCTGCAGGGGATTCATTGACTGGCACAGGTGCTGGTCTGTTCACTGATTGTACTTGGTCAGTGCTCTCGTCCTGGTCCTGGGGGGCTGTGGAAGATGTCGTTCTTTGGGCCTGGTCGTTTGGGGTGTTTTTTCTCTGCCGCTTATTGACGCGGGTATCCATGATGATTAACACTGAATCGACTTGGGTAGACTCGAGATGAGACAAGGAGGAAGTGGAACGAAGTGACAGTTGGTGCTGAAGTCTTGACCCTCAAAAAGCTAACGTTAGCTTCGGGGCACACAACTAGTTATGAATGGAATCGCACCAGGGGACCCCCTGTTCGTACACGTACCCCAATGTTTATGTCAGCGTTCTAGACTGCCGAGCGGTCGCGTTGAATTCGCCCGAACTGGTGGAGACACCATTTCAGTCCAGTGCGGAGAAACCAACAAGCCCCAGGGTCGGCGGCCGAGGCTGAGTCTTGACTCTTTGGTAACCAACAACGGAAGACGGAAGACGGGGGTGAGAAAGGCCCAGGTGAGACATTTCACCGGTGTCCTGACACAAACCGATACTACAAATCTGTCAAGGCGAATTGGGTTATGCTCCTATACCTAGGCTGCAGTGGGTTATAATTCTCATCGATAGGGGTCGAACGCGGCCCCGATCTCACAATAATACTCAGCACTTGTTTGGAAAATATGGATTAAAACTTCTAAAATAATTGACCTCCACTACTGCGTGGCAGCGGAAGTGGGCTCGCTCCAAACCACAGGAGTATACATGAGATCCGTAGCCGTAACCGTTCCATACTTCTCCTCTGACTCTTCAACAGCCTGCTCATACAAATCCGGGAAGGCGGGTTCATCCGGGGCCAACATCTTAGCCGCCATGGCCATTTCTGTATCGCCGCCAAGCTTCTTGTCCGTAACCTCCCAGGCTGGATGAGTGTCACACTCCAGTTTGGGTCCTCCGGCTGAGACTATGGCTCGCTCTACGCATCCTGCCTTGATGGTGAATGGAAGGTTGAAGGCTACGCTGGTGCCCCATTTCTTTGTCTCGCCGTACCAGTACCAACCTGTCATTGCACCACAACCGCCCTCTTCGTCCTTGAGCTTTGCTCCTTCGTCGTCGCTCCAGCCATCGATTCTTGTAATTTCGACGTACCAGAAGAGACCTGCGGCATAGACATCGCAGTAAGCAGTTGGCGTTGGCTCAGGCTCTGCTGTCACGGTCACTGTTTGTCGTGGAGTTGTGGAAGTCGAGGTCGTGGAGGTTGTTGTCGGGGTTGGAGTCTCGGTGGTTGTTGGGATCAGGCGGCATACACAGGTTCCAAAGACACTATCGGGGTTGAAAGGCCAGTGGAAGCAAGTAGGCTCTTTGCCTTCTTCGCAGTCCATCTCACACTCAGTGTTGCTCAAGCATCCCTTGCCTTCGCCAGTGTTTGTAGGCTCGGGAGCACTGCTGGTTGTCGATGAGGGATCATCGCCCTCACATTGGCAGATCTTGAAGCCAGGGAGGAGAGCCACGGTGGCACAAGTCGGGGTCTTCCCTTCATCACACTTCCAATCCCCACACTCATCAACATTCTCGCATCTGGTGAGCGGCTGCCCAGTCGAAGTAGGGTCCGACTCTGTCTCGGACCTGGAAACGACAGTAGAGAGAGTGGTGGCACTCTCGGAAGTAGTCGTCGCCACCTTGCAAGAAGGCCCCTCCTGCACTTCATCACGCTTCTTGGGAATGTTACCAATATCCCAGTCCCATACGACGTTGATGCTAGTAGTGCCCGCCTCTCGATACCGTGAACGCAAAGTCAAAAAGCGTTGGTTCAAGGCAGCCCACCTACTTCCCCAGGTCTTTATCTGTTTTTGCTTCTCCTCGGGGCTCAAGTTGGCATTAGCATTGATCTTGTTCTGCATTCCGGATTGGCAGGCGTTAAGGTCTTGACTGATTTTGGGTCCCATGTCAGCAAAGGCCTGTGCGATTGCCGCGTTGATGGAGTGGGCTTGGTTGCCGGTGAACAAGTTCTCCATGAAGGTCTTGTAGCGTTCTGCGAACGACCACTTGTTGTTGACGACTGCAGGGTCCTGGAGACAATCACGGGCGTTCTTGTCCATCTCCAAACTGTAGGAAAGCATTATTAGTTGAGTTGGGATGCTTGAACCATCAGAACACTTACAGCGCCTTGTAGACTCTCAGGTTTTGTCGGATCATCGCCTCGTGAGCATGAGCTTGGTTGGCCAGCTTGACTCCAACGAAGAGCTTGTCGAGGAGTTCGATTTCAGAGTTGACACGGTCCTCCATTTGCTTGAGGCTCATGGTTTGCCAGTCGAAAGTCAGGCCCAGGACAGCAGTGACCTCGGCCCGAATGTTGCGTGGCGTAGTTGCGAATCCCTGTGATTCGTAGCGTTAACATAGTTTCACTCCTGTACCATCTTATTGACTTGCCTTGGCTTCGTTGGTCCATGCATCCACACCGATGAAGTCGTCGAGGAACTGAGCGTTAAGGGGCTGCACCTGCTGGTGTTCTTGACCTCCAGGGTTCTGCTTGGCGCCCGGATAAGTGTTGAAAACATCAGTGATGAACTCTATGCCTTGTGCGTTGCTTGGCTGACTGGATCCGAAGGGTGATGACAGGGCACTGCCATAGTAGATCAAGTCATTGCAGCTGATCTGTTGAACATCTTTCTGGGGCGTTGTGCCACGGATGCTCTGACCCTTCCCATTCCTGGGGGTAATGGACCACCAGAAATCTTTCAGGAAACTCTTCTCGAAGATGTGATCGATCGACGGAGCCTTCTCCTTGTAGTTGGGGGCATCAATGCCAGGGAGCGACTTTCCATGGAAGTACTCGTTGGATGGGACAGGGCCATTGACGGTCAACCAGCAGCCAATGTTCTTGTCGGTCTTTCGTTCCCAGTAGTACCATCTATCGATGAGTCTCAAGGGTGAGTTGCCAGCCTTCTTGATGGCTTGCTCGTACAAAAAGACATCGTTGCCTTCAGGGTACTGAGGGAACGCGACAGTGACGCCGTTTGGCATCACACAGTTACCCACCTTGTTGCCTGCGACGTTGTTTTGCTCAGCCTTTGACCACCTCTTCTCAACAGCAGATGGTTCCTCTTCCAGTTCATCCCTGCCTCGGGCTCCGTTCATGGTGTATAGAAGGTCTTCAGAGCATTCTGCGCAATCTTCACCCCCACCAGTGGCACTGCAACTATCAACCTCGGTCGTCGTCGAGGTGACGCCAGTCACACTGCAACCGGTATGGGTCTTGGTGCAGGTCGTGGTACACCCAGGCGTGATTTCAGCATCTAGAGCTCCTGTGACGGTGGTGCAGGAAACCAGACAATCACTGGCGGTGGCTGTTTCGCTGCAGGCGGTAGATGATTTGCTGTCGTCATCATCATCATCGCCATCCTTTTCGGACTTTGGTGGGTCATTGCACTTGGTGATGAATGTCTGAATGCAGGGGAATGAGAAGCCGGGGAAGCCTGGGAACTTGAACCAGACTCCTGTAACAGGAGGGAAGCCAAAGAGGATAAGACCCGAGCCATCGTCATCACACTCCTTGGAGCCGACAATGACGGGAACAACGGTCTGCTCCGTGGAGCCCTCTGAAGTAGTGGTGATCCAAGTGTTGGTTGTCCACTCGAGGTGGCCAGAGGCGCAGGTGGGTGACCAGTTCTCAGGAGGGACTGTGACGGTGGAGGAGTAGCTTTCGCTTTGACCCGAGGTAGTGGTAGTGGGAGAAAGAGTTGTCGGGACACCAGCTGAGGTGGTGGAAGGCGGAGCGTCGCTTGTCAAGCTTGCACTGGCAGAAGTTCCAGTCTCGGTGGGTCCAGGCTGAGTAGGCTCAGTCTCAGTGCCAGAGGATGCCGTCTCGGTACCAGCAGGTCCCGTCTCAGAGGTGACGCCCTCGGTGGTGCCGGACTGAGTAGGGTTGATCTCAGTGGTAGAAGAGCTGATCTCGGTACCGGATGGTTCAGTCTCAGTGGTCCCCGTCTCGGCGTTTGTGGGCTGGCTAGGGCCAGTTTCGGTACCAGAAGATGCCGTGTCAGTGTTGCCAGGCTGAGTAGGAGTGGTCTCACTGCCAGAAGGAAATGACTCAGTGCTTTGAGTCTCGGTTGGGCTAGACTGAGTAGCACTACCTTCAGTTTCAACCGTCCTGGTCTCAGTGCCGAAAGGACCAGTTTCGGTAGCAGATCCCGTCTCAGTGCCTGTAGGCTGAGTGAGGCTGCCTTCCGTACTGGATGAAGCAGTCTCGGTATTACCAGGACCTATCTCAGTACCTGAAGAGCCAGTTTCAGTACCAGAAGAGTCGCTCTGAGTGCCGACAGAGCGTGTTTCAGTACTGGTCTCGGTGCCAGTAGCAGGAGAGGAACCGGTCTCAGTGTCACTGGGCTGAGCTGGGCCGCTTTGAGTGACAGAGATACTGGTCTCGGTGTTATCAGAGTGAGTAGGGCCAGTATTGGTTCTCGTAGAGCCAGTTTCAGTGCCTGGCACACCTGTCTGCGTTCCAGCAGAGTTGGTCTCGGTGCCAGTCACTCCAGTTTCAGTGCCATCAACTGTCGAAGGTCCAGCCTCGGTGCCTTGTGTTCCAGGCTCCGTCTGAGTCCCAGTCTGAGTACCAGCAGGGCCGGTTTCTGTACCAGTTTTGGTATCATTAGGGCCAGTCTCTGTACCGGAAGGACCAATATCAGTTCCAAGAAGAGTCGTCTCAGTGTTTCCGGGCTGGGTAGAGCCAGTCTCGGTTCCAGGAATGGTGGTATCGGAAATACCTCCAGATGGAATCGAGGCGGTGCCGGTCGCCGTCTCAATGCTGTCGGACTGACCAGAAATGGTAGTGCCAGTGTGAACGGAGACGGTGCTGGAGTCATCAGATCCAGGGATGATGTTGGTGTGGGTGCGGGTGTTGGTATTGGTGTTGCCAGGCTGGCCAGGAATAGTGCCGCTGACACTGCTGGTGGACCACGATGAGAACGTGCCAGTAGAAGTGCCTTCCTGAGAACCACTAGCAGACAAACTGCTGATGGAACCAGAGGCCGATTGAGAGTCGGTATCAGTTGAAGCTGACTGATAAGGAGGGAGTGAAGAGCCAGTTGTGTGTGGGTTGGACGGCCTACAAGGCCCGCCCAAGGCACCTGAGGCCCAGAGCAAGAGAAGAACTCTCATAGCGAGAATAGTAGAGAAAAGAATGAATACAGTGGGATTAACGAACGACTGTAAAGCAAAGAAACGAATGTGAGGTGGGTTCGCATGAAGAAGAGTTGCTGGACATTCAGCCCTTATACATCAATTCTTTACCCTTGCAACTCATCTTGATCAAGTCCTATCACGGCAAAAATCCCTAGACAAAATCTCCGTGTTGATACATCCTAGCCAGCTGAAAATAGGATGCAGGCATTTCCTTGCTTACTGATGAGCCCATATCCGCAGCGCAGTTGTCGAGCAATGATCAGTGCCGCCTGTCGTGGCCGAAAACTCGGGGTGCACAGAATTTACCTAATCTAATCTAGCACATGATGATCCATTCATATGGTTTCATTGCATGAGCAGGGCTCATGAGATCAAGTGGATGACAGGCCACCCTGGGATCGACTACAATCCTTGGCGGTCTCGAAGCCAGCACTGAAGGAAGATCCAGCCCACTGCAATCCATCGTTTGTTTCACACAAACCTAATGCAGTGAGTGCCCCATCGGTGAACGGCCCATGGCAGCTAAGGCACGTTCTAGCGGCTTTCTACGGGGCACAGGCTTCAAAGCCTCTCACTAAGAGATTGAAGGGACTGCAATTCCATGGTTCAGTTCGGAAACGACCCATAGGCGCAGGATGCAATCTCATGCAAGGCACGGAGCAAGGCCCAGCACACACATTAACGCGTTTCACAACCGCATATACGAGCTTACCAACTATCTACGGGATGTTTCTTCCGAAAAAGAAACCGTCGATCGGAACAACTACCGGCCCACTCGCTTCGGCCCGCAAACGAGGCGAAGACAAGGCACTGACGGGGCGCAGGCAAGATGGCAGTGTTTGTTTCCTTCTTGTCAAACCTCCGCTTCTATTGTACACCACCATCCCAACATGGGCAGCGCGAATGAGTTCGCTCGATGTGTAATATGCGGCTACGAAATGTACGCCAGGCCTCGTTATGAGGATGGTCCAATCACTTGGGAACCTTCCCTGTGGCGAAAGACCGTTATCGCCCTCCGAGGTCCTCATGAGCAATACTGCATACAACGAAAAGTTGATCCTCTCAGCGAGAAGATAACAGAGCATGCTGCCAGCCCATGTGACGGCCAGATGGGACATTTTGAGCTGTATCATAGCGGCCAGGTAGTTCGCCCGCACAACAAATATCATGTTGATGGCTCGGCTGGCCTTCATTGGTACCTTGGTGTGCATGAAGCCTGTCTGATGATAGCCTCTTTGGTGATGCAGAAATCGCCAGCTTCTCAACTGACATCCCTTCGAGATCTTTGGGTAACTCTTGATCGACGATACGAAGTAACAATAAGGATCCACGAAAGCCCCAGTTTCTTTCACTTCCTTCCGCTTATTCCACTACCGAAGAGACCAAATGAAGCACGCAGGCGTTGGGGCGATTACTATATTCCTGATTACCATCCTGGATCTTATCATAACTGGGTAAGTACAACAACCTTGGCCTTTCATTTTGTTCCACTAACGCTATCTCTAGTGGCTCGATGATCCCTTGGTTATTCCAGATCTCGCTAGTCGTCTACTATCAAACCTGCAGCTCGTTGAGCCTCACACAATTCACCCTGGCAACCTACAAACGACCCTAGAAAGCTTACCCCAAGAGCTCCAGGACAGGATCATATCACTCCTTCGAGTGGGAAATATCGGTCTAGACTGCACTCGTCTGCTTCCACAGTCACATTGGAAACAACTATTTCTTCAAATCTCATTTCTCTGGGATCTCGACAAAAGCCTTGTATCAGAGTACAAAGACAAAGACGGCAAGGAGTGGGATTGGGAGAGGCTATTCCGGCAGGTCATGGCCCGCGTTCAACCCCTTACCTATCCCGAGAATAGCGACGTCAGGGCATGGAGTTACGACGAGGTAGGGCTGGATGTACCTCCTGGCTTCACCAATCGGCGACGCATTTGGCAGCTTCTTGAAGATATGGATCCTGACGAGGTGGAGAAGTATGGTCTGGAAGGGCGTGAAGATGACATAATGATAGAAGAAGATGATAAGCCATGGGGAACATTTTCGGATATTGAGCCATGGCAAGACTGGGGGCAGGTATTGGACCCTTCCGGGATGCCTGGATCGGATCTTCAGTGGTAGTATCTAAATGCAGGTGGTGGTACGGCCGCCTCGCCACGTTACTCGTATGCGACTTATTCACTAATCGTCTTGAGCTTCTGTATTTTAATAGTGGTGTGTATCTCGGAATGTTCAGTGTATATCTTTTGGCCGCTCTTGGGGAGGACTTTCGGTAGCCCAGAACTATACTATCGAGTTATCACGAGGGGAAACCGTCCCTGAACTTGACTCCTCTTTTCTCCGTCGTATTATTTTCTAGACCCTCGCCATCATCCATTTTCACATGAAGGATTAGGTAGACAACAGCCCTACGTCGGGAGCACAACCCGAGATGGAAAAATGCTTGTGGGACAGGCGGAGATTAAAGCCCCAAGCTCTATGGAGAACGAAGTAATGCTGGCAAGGTTGCATTTCTCCACAGGCCTGGCCCGCTCTAACCAGGATTCTTGAATATATTCGAAACGAAATTGATGGGCTTTGTCTCTCATGGGGAACTTTCTCAAATTTGCGGTGCCGGATCTGGCCGTCAACTGATCCAAGTCAGGCATGTTCTATCTGCTAACCAAACGCAGCCTTCGTAACTAGACGAAAACTGCATCGAGTGCGGTGTAACACGCTCCGTACAATTTCGGCATTGCCCGTGATTATGGGGAAAACGTTCATCATGAGCGCACGGCCTTGTCAGTGTTCTCGGCCTCACAAGGTCGCGGCGTGGTATGCAGGACCGATTTGGCAGAAAGAGTGCTGCGACTTTCGAGAAATCCCCCCCCCATTAGGTGGACATCATTGTCTCTCCCCTTGTGATACCGGCACACAGTGGCTCAAAGTTAGGAACAGTCAAAGAACTCGAATGCCATGGTTTTGCGGAGTAAAAGAGGAGGTATTGGAGTCTCAAAGGAGATGTGTGCCGTCTTGTTTTTAGACTACTTACTGATATATACTACCATGACACGGGATAGGAGTTTCTGCTCCGATAATCTACAGAGATCTTCAAGCCAGCAAGTTAGACTCGCCTCAAGGGAATTTCCCTCACGCTTTACCGGCGGAGACGTTGATGAACTTGTTCAAAAGGACCCCAGGCCCGCCTCACAGACCATAAGCAAGGATTACTATTGCAGCCCCATGAAACGGCCATTCGGTTCACGGAGATCGGCCGCAATAAATGGGGCAGCTGAAAATCATTACCAGGGTCTGCCTGCCTTGGCCGTTGCAAACTCTTGGCTGGGGCCGGAAGAGTGGCACTTTTCATCGGCGTTAACGATTGGCCTGTATCATCAACGATAGTTCCAACTCGTATAGGAAACATGTCGGAACTAGGCTAGTCAAATATGTTGGCAAGTCTATGATCATAATGTACTAAGGCAACTCTTATTGTTAAGCCTACGAGGCATAAATCTCCTAAGTAAATGGCTACGGCCTAGGCCAACCAAGTTCTCTATGAAGACTAAGAAAAATTCAACATAACTGAAGCAAATTATAAATAGACCCATACTGTTCTTATACCCAAAAAGTTACCATAGTAGCGTCATCGAGAATCTGCCAGCCCCTCCCAATTTCTGACTCTAGGGTAGGCAAGCGTTGTCCTCCTTAACCACCCCTTTTGAATGTTGATGCAGATAGCTAAAGGCCGGGGCGAGTTGACATAACGTGTGAACTTCACCCTCGGTTCAGCATAATAACCTATACCAACAGCCAAGCAATAACCGCGGTAATTGCAGCAAAGATTGTTGGAATTGAAGCGAAAATAGAGGTAGAAGCACTCTCAGAAGGTTTCTGCTCTGTCGTAGTGGACGTACCCTCTTGTTTGCTGGTGGAAGTACCCTCTTTTTTGTTGGTTGAAGTGCCTTCTTCGTTGGTTGAAGTGACTTCTTTGTTTGTGGAGGTGTCCTCTTGTTTATTGGTGGAGGTACCCTGTTCTTTGCTGGTGGAAGGGCTTTTTTCTTTCTCGGTGAGCCTGTAGGGAGATGATCCAGAGTATGATGGGGTGGTGGGCTCCGGATCACCGGGGGGGCCACTTCCACCTTCTTGATCGGGCTTTGGCGGTTGCCTCCAGTTCTGAGGAGGAGTGTATGGAGTTGCCGGGCTCGCGGGAGGAGGTTGGTTTGCAGGGTTGGTGTTGGGCTGCGAGGTCGGTGGTCTCTGTGTTACCGGTCGGTAGGCCGCCACGCCAAGGGCGAAGGAGATGGAATTGCTGGGTAGCGGAACAGTAGGGGCAGTAAATACAACCGCGGCACTGAAAAAGCCAGCGAGGGTGTATGAAAACTGAGATGAAAGAAGAACCATAGTGGAAGGGGTGATGGAATGAATTTGGATAGAGATTGGAAGAAAACGGCGACTTGCGGACATATTAATAAACGGTCCTGGGAGGTCGCTCTCTAGAGCCTACGAGACTGCCTTGGAAACACAGCCTCACAGCAGTCTCAATGAGATTTCAGCCTCATAGCTTCAACCAAGGCTTTAAATCCCATCTTGGTCAGTTATGCTACGTTCTGGAATGCGAACGGGTTGATACTGGGCTCTAGATACCGGAAAGGGGTAGTCGTGGCGTCAATGATGAGAGTGGCTGCAAGCATATGTGTGAAAATTGGCTCTCCGCCTGCACAGCCTTGATAATCCACTTTGTCCAACAACACTAGCATACGAGATTATGATTCCCGCGCCTTCAGGGGCGAAGTTATGGTTCATGGTGCCGCCCCACGACAGTGCAACTCTACCTGGGCTACAATACGTGAGTTCACACACACCTTTTAAACCGCTGCGTTTCTAGGCTCTTGACTCCACGCACCTTGATCCCTAGTGCGACAGAGGTTCTAATGAAAGAAAATGAACTACAGAGTACCTTGGGTGGAGTTATAGGTAGGCAACTCAGAGGGGTGGGGCTGAGGAACTGGGGGCACTCGGAAGGGGTTGACTTGCTGACGTTACCGGTCATGTGCCTCAATAATTTAAGCAATGCGGACCATGGACTACCTTAAAATAACCTTAAGTTGACGGTGACGTTGCTCGTCGTTGCGTAGGCAGTACTGAGTTGGCAACTGCGCCTGAAGGTTAAAATCACTAAATGTTGAGTAAATCAGAACAATACGTCACTATTATTCGACATGAGATTCTCCTTTCATCAAGGTTGTATAAGCCACCTCAACTTCGAGGTGTCAACATCGGCGAAACTTTTAAGGCCCGGAAGCAGCATGGCCGGCGCTGACGGGTCTGGTTCCGTAAACTTAACCAACATTGCAACATCAAACAAACCTCATGAGCGGAGATATGTACTAATAATGTCCGTATAAATGGTGTACAAGAGCTTAGAATGGCATTGAAGAAAGGGCCTGGATTAAACCGACATGATATTGGGTACTCAAGAAGCTGCGCATGCAGTCACCTAGGCCCCCGAGTCATTACAACATCCTGTGTGATGGGGATAAACTAACATCATCGTCCTCCAGGTCACACAAGTGTGAAATAACAAGAACCTTTATCAGGCGGTTTTACGCATATAACTGACCAAAGAGCGGTCCTATGAGCATGTTCCGCGACCCCGGAGCCTTCTTAGCTCGTGGCACAGCAGGGTCATACTCAGCATGGCTAGATAGCGCGCAGTGGCTCAGATGTCGAAAACTTTCGCGACCCTCCCTCACCCATTTTGTTGACAAGTGGTGGCTGCGGCTACATGTAACTCGCTGGTTCACTCGACTTACTTTAGGGTAACTGCGCCTCCTACCTAGTGATGGGTTATATCTTGACATCGTGAGTCTCGCCGCTTTAGTTTTTATGGACTCTCGGACGCCGGGAATTCAGATCAGCAGGGAGTAGGGACGCAATAAGTATAAACCCTTGCATGGCATCGACCTAGATTTTCCAACCTCGTTAGGCTAACTAGGTACGTTATTATAAACCCAGGGCTTTTACCCTGTATGATATATTGAATGAAATAGTGTTTCAAGCACTCCTAGCTTCGTTGCTTCCTTGTGTGTTCAATCCATTCAATGCGCCAAGCATCTCTTCATGCCTTTTTTCTTCAGCTTTCTTCTTCTCCTCTTCTTCCTTCTCTTCGGCCTTGTCTTTCTTGACCTGAGTGACGCCAAACCCAATTGCGGCGGCCAGTGCAGCACCTCCCAACAGCCATGTGCCAATTATCCCCCAATTTATATTCTTTTCCTTACTAATTCGCGCCCCTCCCGGCGTGCGCGGGGATCCTCGTGCCTTACCTTCACACAGCGTCGGCGTCAAATGCCAGAGTTCAGAAACATACAACGGGTTGCCAACATTCTCTTTCCCCTGTGTCATCTCAAATCTCATGGCCCCTCGGCCCAGGCGCACCTTGACTGTGACTTGACATTTGGACTTTAGGAATCTGAGACCCTAAGATAGCATAGCTGTTAGCACTTCTGGATCTCACAATTAGGCAGTCTAAGAGACCTCTCAAAAACATACCTTGAGTTTGCAGCTTGTCTGTGAGAGATTCCACCACGGTTGGATCCCTACCCAACTGCTTAGACTTGTTCGAAATCCACCCAAATTGTACGTCTTCCGTCGTCTTCACAACCTGGAGCGCCATCTTCCCTTCATCATTCACGTCTACCAGGCGCTTAACATCCCGGGGCGCCGGCAAGCTCAACTCCTCGCCCTTCCTGAGAAACCACTCGACCGACTGGAAGGAATTGTTTTTAGCAATGCCATACCAGGCTTGTGCCGAGTAACGAAAAATGCCGCCTTGGTTAATCTCCTTCAGGGCGTCGTGAACCAGGCCCTTACAGACCGCCAGTTGTGGTTCTTCAGCAACAGCGAACTGAGGAACGGTCGCGTACCTCGCTCTGAATTTTTTTACCAAAAAGTCTTGCACGTACTTGGAGCTGCCCATTCCTCCAGCTAGGATGACATGGAGCTTCATCTTGTCGAGGCTGGGATCCGAACCGGGAAAGCACTCTTTAATCTGCGACTCGAACTGCTTCCAAATCTCTTCGCACTGATCATCGAATAGTGGTTTGAAAAGCTCGTCCCTGTAGAATTTCATCCTTCCATTCTCAACTTTCAATCTTTGATCGCTGAAGCTGGCATCCAACTGTGGTACTGGGACGTAGAAGAAGGGTTTGATAAGGGGACCGCTGGGTTTATTCCCGTATCTGCACTTCGCATCGAGGAAGCCTGGATCTTGAACCATCTTCCACGTCCGGAGCTCAATAGTAGTGTCGATCGTGGCGCTATCCGCACCCCCGAGGTTCGGTTGTGGAAGCAATTTTAATTGTTCCCGTAGTGCGGTTTCAAAACCCTCGTCTATCTTGGTCGATCCAGTATTTAGGCCTTGGCTTGCAGTTTTCAAAAAGAGCTTTGGAGACATGTTCTCATAGCCTTTGACCAGGTAAATACTGACATCGGAAGTTCCACCTCCAATATCTGCGATCATAAGGTTATCACCTTCTTTTGGTAGTGTCGACTCGGCAAAGTAGTATGCCATCGCCGCCCCCGCTTCGTTGAGAGTGACTTCGATTTCGTGGAGACTAGAGGAAGGTTCATCCGATCGCCCGAAGCCAGCCTGTTGGATGACTTTCTTGAATCTTTGAACGGTTTCGTCGCTCCAGGTGGTGGGGTAGCTAAACAGAAACCGAATACTCGCAGCTTCCCACTTCGGTAGGCGACCATCGAGCGAGCTCTTGATATGCCCGTACAGCTGGCGCAGGTAGTCGGTGAGCCATCGTTCAACCTCGTCAATTGCAATGTTGACTGCGGGGTCTTTGTTTGCTTGGAGCAAGTCTTGTTCATCAAAAACGCCTTTGAAGAAGCTTTTGATGCCAGAGGACTGTGGGCTTGGGCAAACCAGTCCTAGCAGTCACATAGAAAAGCCTCCATTGCCTAACAGAGTCATCGATGTGGGCGTAAAAGGGGGCTCGCCTCGGCTCTATGTGCCAAAACTCGAGCCGGAACCAACTATATTCTCCGATTATCTCATCCTCAGCTATTGCTGGGGCAAAGGAAACTTCAAAGCCCGTACGACAAAAGACAACTTTGAGCAGAGACGAGGCGAGATCAACCTCGAAGAACTCTCCCAGACCATACGAGATGCCATTGACGTCACTCGAGCTATGGGTCAGCGCTACCTCTTTGTCGATGCTATATGCATTATCCAGCGCAATCAAGGAGAAGATGCCACCGACTGGCTCGCAGAAGCTCCATTGATGGATAGATACTACCAGAACGCTCTGTGCACTATTGCCGCTACTGGGGCGTACGATAGTAGCGATGGCTTCCTCACTGAGAGACCAGGCGAACGCTATCCCGTCTCACCCGTATTACTCGCGCGATACAATGATCCGGAGGAGGAGGACCAGGCGCCCCAAGAAATTTACGCCGACCCTTCCCACCCTCTTTGGCTGTTCAACGTCTCAAATTCCCCTTTGTATGATCGAGGTTGGACTCTACAAAAGCGCTCCCTGTCAAGCCGAGTAATCCATTTCGGCCGTGACGCAGTCTTTTGGGAATGTGCCGAATTACAGGCGTCTGAGTGTTTTCCCGAGGGGGTACCACAGACCGAGTTCCTTGCATCTGTCAATCTTTCTCACCAGCAACTTCTACGTTCCGAAGATACTTCGAAGGAGCAGGCGCTTGGAGGGAAGAAGCCAAGCTATTGAGCGTGCAAGACTCTCTTCGCTCGCCCTCAGGATCTCTTCAATCGAAGAGGGGAGTCGTTCTGGACACTATTGTTAGATCTCTTCAGGTATTGCAAATGCGGCACGATGGTGAGGGTCTGAACATGACCCGCGGTGCTGCCATTGATGTTAACGGAGGTGATATTCGAGCAAGAATCTTCTTTGACGATCCTGCCAGTATGCCAGAAGATGTAGAGCCGACGTTTGAGATCGCTTCGGTTCTATGCGAGGTCCCCTACACCGGCCATATTAATCACGGATGTTTAATCTTGTCACGGGTGACAGGAGGGTCGGGAAATGAAGAGATCTTCGAACGCATTGGGTGGCTTGAGCTTTTAGAGCCATTAGGGCAGCCTGAATGGAGGAGAAAGAATATCACCATAGTCTAACTGAAGTCGAACAGCCGGGGATGTCTGATAAATAGTGCTATCGAATCCTAAACTTCGTCACGTTGATTTGACTCCTTCGACTCTTGGCCTTTGTCGCCAACTGCCCAAGACAAACCTCATCATGATGTAGATACGTCTCACCAATCAAGATCCAGTCTCCCCCACGCGGTCGAAGTACAAAAGGAAAAGATCCCCCAAACAACACAACGACACAATCCCCCGGTTTCAAGAACTTTGGCCCCAATCCCAGAATACTAGTCGTTGTTCTATAGACCTTCCTATTGGAGCATAAACTGACAGCTTGATACTGGAACCTCTCCATCGGGCTCACGTGAAATGAATCTGTTGGTGGTGGTCCAAGATCGGGATAAGCGTCACTGTCGACCTCTGGTCTTTCCCGAAGCCATCTGAGGATTGCCTGTGCTGCTAGCTTTTGTGACTGTTCCAGGCGGGACTGTCGAGTCTTGCCAGGCCAAGTTGATGAGCTCATTAGTTGGGAGCATGCCGACAACATCCCCCCAACACACAAAGTTTGGAAAAAGGCAACATCAGTTGCCATTTTGCTGAACTGATATTGCTGGACTTGCCCCGGCACTCTTGGGAAAAGCGGTTGAGGGAAAAGCTGGCTCCAAAGCAAGGCAGGAGAAAATGTTTCGTCTGCACCTTGCGCGAAGACTTCTGTTGCTGCGCATATTGTGTCGACTTGGAAGCCATTTAGTTGAAGGATGTCTGGTTCTTCGATTAGGTTACTGAATGGACTCGAGGGATGAAACGGATTGTCGTAAGTCTCGGCTATGTACATTTGGAGTTTGGTCGGCACACCCGCGTCTGACAACTCTGGAATGAACTTGGAAACGATTCGGCACTGATCGAACCTGGGTACCCAACTAGGAAAGTCCATTATAGTTTCTGGATCCTCGTGATGTTGGATATGTTCGAGGACTGTGAGAAGTCGTGGGGGTTTCCAGATGCAATAGCGTGTAAACTCTTGATAGACCTCTCGCATGCTCTTTTCATAGTTTGGGATCAACGCAGGGTGCCGAGTTGGCTCTAGAGTTGGAGAGATGGAATTGATTCGACGTGAAATCCAGGAATAACCCTTTCGAGCAATATCAGCCAACCAGTTGCTTTCGGTGATGCTGTAAACCGGCTCCAGACCCTCATCAGTAATACCAAGAATGGCAAAGATGCGATCTCTGGGATCTGTTGCTCCAAAGTCCCTGATGGAAGTCAAGACAACGAGCATCTTCCCGATAGAACCCTCCGGAGGTGAGTATTTGAGCTGTTCGTAGAGAAAGGGCATTTCGTAAATCATTCGCCATAGTTGTAAAGGCGTCGGCTCAAGAACTAGGCCTCGACGATCAAGTACAAGAGGTAGTAGCGACAAAAGGTGTTTCATGTCGATCTCTAGATCTGCCAGCTTGACGATACTATAGCTTGAAGCCACCACCTCTTGTATACACCTGGCCATTCGAATTATCAGCTGAGCGAGTTACCCAAGATATCATGACCACTGGGTGGGGGCATACCAGACTCGAGTAAAGTACTCACACCCAAACAACTTTGATAGAGCTTCAGCTCCATCTTGGTTGCTCTTGTAAACATTGGACAGTAGTAAAAATGCATCAGATCTTCTACCCTGCTCGTTATTTGTAGCTGGATCGGCGGTTAGAGTCTCTTCTCCGCGACTCCCTAGGTCAAGATTCTGAATGAAATCAGCCTTCAAGCTGACTAGCTCTTTTGCAAAGGTGATGGCTGTTTCAGTCCAGTCCTGTTTTTCACCAAGCCAAACAATGACTCGAGCAGCGCGTTTATAGACGAGTCGCATGTATTGAACCTGACGGGCTCGTTCTGCAAGATCTGTCTGATCAATGCAAATAGCATCGACCCATAACCTTCGACGCATATTACTGAGCCGGAGGTGTCGCAAAGCCTTGTCCAGATTCACCGTGATTTCGAGATGGCCATCATCGCAGAAGAGGGGTTCAGCTGACTTTGATTTACCCCAGACGTAGGATAGTGCCTCGAATGTAAAGGGGGCATGATTTAGGTCGATAATCTGCATTGTGCAGAATAGAGGGGCATCCATATCACCGGGGAACAGGGTCAAAATCCGAGTATAGTACGGTTTGTTGCCAAGCGTGGGTAGTGGCGGTAGTGGCTGATGGACGTGTGTCACTTTGGCATCCATGGTATACGATATAGGGGAACACCAGTAGAGGGAGTTGAAGAGTAAAAGAGAGCTTGGGGGCAATGCAACTTGTTCTTTACGTTTAGAGAGTAATGTATATTTTGGAGGAGCGGGGGTGGCTGGCTTGGTGGCTTCATTGGAACCAGTTGGATCGCAGGTGATGCATGCCAAGACAGGGCTCTGTCCTCAAAATGGACTCCCACAGGATACGAAGGAGGGAGTTTTATGTGACAACTGGCCAGAAGATTCTCGATGAGTACAAGTAGTTGATCTGGCATATTGTTCATTAAGAAGGGTAGACAGTCAACTAAGACATTAATAACTACTACTATAGCTCAGATAAAAAGGGACAAATGGCTCTAGAGCCTGATGGTCTGCTGGAATTATCCGTCGCAAACATAGATGAAAGCTTATGTTGGGTAGCTCAAGCATCGCATATGGACCGTGGGGGTCTCTGATTTACTCAATCTGTTCATGCTCAACCTTCTCCTGGAAAACATAGTCACTGTGCTGAGCGAATTCTAATAATCGTTAGCAAATGTTTTCTTGGGTGAGGCAGCCACAAAACTCACGATCAACTTTGGTATACTTGAACTTCCTGGCGGGAACCTTGTTCTCAAACAAGATGTCAATCTCTCCAAAGGTACGGTCTTTGGTCTCTGGAAGACGGAACCAACACCAAATGAAACAAAGCAAGTTCGTACCGGCGTAGAAGAGGCCTGTCTTTGCACCCCAGCCCCATCCTATATCGTGTGAGTAACATTCTTTACAACTTGTCTAAATTCACTAACCTGAAGCCGAGATCATACGTGGTGTAACAGCATTATTGAAGATTGCAGTAAGATTATAGACAAATCTTCCAATGACGATAGTCTTGTAGCGGAGTCGTCCTGAGGGTGTTTCGGCGACAATAGGATAGCAAACCGGTCCAATGGTGATCATGTTGCAAAGTGTCGAGACAACAAAGAGCAGTCCAACCGCAAGGTAGGCATCCTTACTATCAGACCACCCAAGACCGCCAATGGCTAGAAGACAGCAGAACATGAATGCTAGCCCACTCATATAGATGGTGGCTCTGCCGAGATGTGGGAAAAGAAGCCAGCAAATCATGCCGCCAATGATGTAGCAGGCCGAAAGGGAGATGTTGAGGTTGAATGACTGGACTTCGGACCATCCAGCAGCTTGGAGGAAAACGATGACAAAGCCGAGAATCGCATTGCCACAGAGAATCTGGGCTGCCCAGACGACGCAGTTCTAAATGGTTAGTCTTGCAGCTGGGTTAGGGAACATTGTACCTACGATCTCAGTCCGGCGCAAGTTGGTTCCCTTGAAACACTCCCAGAAAGACGCACCCTGCGTCTCTGCCTTTTCCAGTTCTGTTGTATGCCTGATATAAGCCAAGCTTGCTTCTACCGCAGCCTCCTTATCCGCTGAGGCTGTAGCAAGTCTCATCAGGCTATGACGAGCTTCGTCGATCTTGCCACGACGGACAGCGTTCCAAGGCGACTCTGGGGCAAAGTATGCCACGAGGAACAATGGGACTGGCCAAATCCATTGGAGATAGAAAGGAAGCCTCCAAGCGAGATTGCTCTTGATATCAGAGGTCGCTCGAACGACGCCAGACGACAGGAGGATGCCAAATCCCCAGCACATGCATACCCAGGCTGTAACGTAAGGTCGGAGAACGGTGGGAACGACTTCGCAAGCATATGTCGTAGAGAGGGTCTGGTCCTATTAGCAGGGCTCAAGAGGAACACTGGATCATAAGGGAACTCACCTGGAAAACACCCCATGCAACTCCGCACAGGGCCTCGCCCAAAGCGAGGATCGATAGCGAGGGTGCAAAGGCAATGATGAAGATCATGACAGTCAAGTAAGCCATAAATACCATCATAGTCAACCGAGCGCCGTATCGATCTTGCGAGTATGCGTTGATCAAAAGACCAGCCAGCTGGCCAACCTGTGCCGAGTTCGAAAGGCCCGATTGCCAAGCAGGAGTGATGACCCTTTTGCCTTCAACTTCACTGTACTTTCCAAAGTGTTGCTGAAATTGGGTTTGTCCGTAAAAGGAGCCAATCTACAACTATTAGTATGTCCTGAATGTGGGGAGGACGAAAAAAGTATACGGACGTACCATGACCAGGTCGTAGCCCTCCATGATCAAGCTAACAGACAAGAGACACGCCCAAAAGACAGCTTTCTTGTACTTCTTGAGGGCTTCTCTGACAGTGAGTTTCTTGTCAGAAGCATCGGCATCTTGAGCACGTTGAATAAGCTCGTGGACCTGAGGATCGTTCAAATCCAGACCGGCGAGTCCTTGCTCGGTCGGGATGACTTTGTCTTGAGCCATGCTAGAGTGCAGTCGGTTGCAGATTGAGTTATATGATTGATGATATTGTTCAAAATGACCAGCTGTCGATCATCTATATATACTTGGCGCGACTGTAACCATCTTCCCCATGGGGATCAAAGGCTGGATTGAGTTGGTGGCATTAGCCGGGCCCAAGAGCCTGGATCGCTCGACGCGAGGTTGTGCAACCGCCAAGGCACGTGCGGGGGAGACTTCAGAAGCGCTCCAATGCGAACGAGTGACGTTCCCTTTTCTCAGAGTTTGTCAGTCGACTTTGACAAGTGTTTACGGCGAGAGGAAGTTGACCCCTGGGGGCTGGAGAGTTGGGGCGTTCTGACAACCATGACCATTTGAAAGCCGCTTCGATTGACGAGTCGGGAGCGTTTCAATCCGCTGTGGCTTTCATGGCTTGTCTGACTGACCACTCACAAGTCGTTTATCCCGCCTCTTGTTGGCGCATGCACGGTCTTCGGGTAGACGGCTGGGTTCCGTGTAAGCGGCTGATCGCTGTACCCCAGATTGATGCGCACCTTTATCCGTTGTCAACAACGTTGGTTATATGCGCACTTATCATGTTGATATTCTTCTTCTTCATCTAACATTCGTTGCTTCTGTTAAATAGAATACATCATGTTGGACGTATACCATAATAATGATTGCAGACAAAATGTTAGACAGTGCAAAACCTGGTCGATACGAAATGCCAAATCCGGGGTTGTCACCTGATGAGAGAACCCCGCTTTGAACCTCAGGACGTGATCCGAGGCGAAGGATCCAATCTCACGGAGCCACACCTTTCGAGATGCGCACAGTCTCATCTTGTAGTGTCTGTCGGTAGGATATCTCCCTTGTATCTGTGGCCTGGAAACTTATGCATGGCAGGTCAAGGAAGAAGCGGTGCATTCCCAGCCCGACTGGATTGGCCTGTCGGTTGTGTACCTCCAAGGGGCTTCAATGCGACGCACCAACAACAGCTCGCGAGTCTCCGGATATCCCAAGGCCATTGACACGTATTGCGCCATCATCTCAAAGCAGTGTTTCTACGAGTGAACGTGAAGATATAATACAGGTCGTCGATAGAGATGAAGCACTACGCGATGAATTGATCGAGATTTATTTCAGGGTCATCCATTACAAGCAGCATCTATTGTTTCACCACAGCTCTTTTGTGCGAGACCAAAAGCAGGGCCTGGTGGCACGATATCTGCTATTCGCTGTCTTTGCCTTGGCATCTCGGTAGGTACAAACCAGAGCCAGCCAAAGACAAGCTTCTGACATGCACAGCTTCTCCTCAAACCCTACCCTCGACCAAGTGCCACCATGGTCACGTGGGAAGTTGTTCCTGCGAGAAGCGATCAAGTCTTTCAACGAGCGCACGAAGCTCATATCTATTGACGCTCTTCAAGGCTGCATTATACTTGCATTTGCCGCATTCGTCGAGGGTGATGTCGACCAAGATGCCCTACTCAACTGCCAGGCAGTACGGATGACTCAGGCTCTTCAACTCCCGATTGTGTTGAGTTCCGATCGACTGATGAGAGAGATTGAGACAAATTGTAAGTCTAATGCCACTATGTATCACTTCTGCTAATCAGCTAGTATACTGGCAAGTCTGGATGATGGACTGTTGGACGTCTGTCCGATCTCAACTTCCACAGCAACTTCGCAATGACCCGACATACCCGCGACCCATTCGAGAAGAACTTTTCGATGGCCTTCCAGATTATGGCCTTGCTGAAGATCAATTGGGTACCGAGTCGCGAGCAACGAGCCTATGGACATTGATCCTTCCCCTGACACAATGGCACGCACAAGCTGTCAAGTTGAACTACGACATTGTTCACGAACCTGCTTTGGAGTTTAGGATCAGAAACTTGGTCCGTGATCTTGCGAGAAAGCTTGATCGTTGGGTGCAGAGCTTGCCATCAACTCTAAGGAACACCTCGGAGAACTGGAGTAATTACTCAGATCGTGGATATGGTCGACCATTCGCGGTCATGCATATAATCTACCATCACACGGGTCAGCTCTTGTTCTACCAGTTTCTCAACAAATGCATCGTGTCAGATAATAATGTCACGGTGGATGAAGAAGCCTTGGGGTATGCTGAGCTATGCAAAGCACATGCCACAGTATTGAGCGAGCTCTTTTGGGAACTCAACGCCGCTCCAGATCTAGACTGTCTATGGTCACCAGTCAACAGCCATCTTCTCGTCATCGCCTCAACCATTCACCTACACACGATGCTTTTGGGAACAGGAAGACCAGAAGCAGCCGAGGCGAAGAAGCTTCTGGAGCAGAACTTTGTTGTCTTGCAAGAACTTCAAAAGTACTGGCCATCTACGGAGCTTGCATTTTCGCGGCTTCAATCATTTCACAATGCTTGTCAGATGAGCAGCATCTCAAAGACATTCAACATGGATCAGTGGATGGTAGATTATATGCATGACCGCGAATGGTCGACCATATCCACGATCTGAGTAATTACTCCAGTTCTCCGAGGTGTTCCTTAGAGTTGATGGCAAGCTCTGCACCCAACGATCAAGC
>NKCJ01000534.1:0-26135 GCA_003947015.1 Fusarium sp. AF-6 | reverse complement strand
GGGCAAGAGCGAGAGCACGGGCGGGTCCCCTCAATTCAGTCCTGTCCTGTAAGCAAGCCTAAGCCTGGGCTCCTCCGGTCGCGACTTCTGGTCTGGGCGGAAAAAATGGTGGGGTAGGTTGGGTACAGTCCACGAGGCGACGGCTTCCCGACCGGTGGGTTTTTTTAGTGGGTTGTGTCCGGTGCCAACCTGGGCGTAGTCGCTGGTGCTGACTCTTGTTTTTTTTTTTTTGTTGATGTTTGGTAGCGAGCCCGCTATGAAAAAAACAAAGTCCGGTCGTCGGGTGAATCGCTGGTTGCTTTTTCCAATGCCTTGAGTCAACCGTTGGTTGGTCGTGGTTGGCTCCGTTTGCTTTAGCGCTCGTGAGGCGGGTGTGACTCGTAACAAGCGACAGAGAGACAAGTCAAGTCGACAAACGGATGGATGGTTCCTCTGGTCTGCTCTGCTGGGAGAGGAGTGTAGGTGGAGGAGGTGCAGGATTTCCTAGTCCGATGAGAGGCCGTTGAACAAGAGGGAGAGAACTAGCCGGACACGACACGACGGTTATATCAAAAGCGGGAAGCCAGGTCATGCATGGGTGATGGGCTCTCTCGGGCGTCTGGGCGGCGGCTGGGCTGGGTGGGTTGGCGTTGGCTGGGGTGCGCCAGACAGCAGCACGGTATCCGTACAGGACAGGGCCGAAGTAACTTGAATGGATGATGGGAGACGAAGCGCTCGGTCGTCCACGTGTTGAGCCGTCGGTTGGGCGCAAGTACATGGGCCTGCTGCTGTTGCTACTACTGTACCGCGGCTGTAGGTGTGTATGTGATGTGATATCGTCGTTGTACTTTATGTATGTATGAAGTATGTATGTACTGTACGTTGTTGGATGATCCAATGCTGTGTGGTGAACTTGACATGACCGGTGAGAAGAAGACTCCTTGTACTTGTGCTTTCTCTACAAAGTATCCTGCCATGTGCTTTTTGCTGTCCCTGAACCTGCGCGCGTTGATTTGCGGCTTGACTGGCGGTGATGGATTTGTCAAATGTCGATGCTGCGTGCAGCAGACAGTATAAGCAGCGCCGTTATACCAGGTCTGGGACAGGGGTGAAGGATTGGGTGACTTGTCCGGGGGGGCACGCGGGGAGGAGTCCTCGGTCGAGGCTGGCTCGCCTGAGACGCTGTGTTTCTGTGGCCTTGTCGCGGCTACTGTCGACTCCTGCTTCGCGACTCGGTGAAGGGGGAGGGAGTCTGTGACGTGTTGATGGGGGTAAAAGGGGAGAGGTGGATGGGGAGATGGACGAGGGGATCATGGGACTGGCAATTGATTCAACTGGGTTCAAACGGCCAGAACAGCTTCCAGTGGACGCTTACAGGGCACAGTGGATTCCGGCAGGGCTCTTCCAGCGCTCAGTCGGGTGGGGCGCGGCATTGTCTGTGGACTCTGCAGGCTCTGCAGGGGGGGACTGGAGGTTGGCCAGCTCGTCCGGAAGACAGAGAGATGTCGTTCCGGAGAAGCCCTGCCCTTACCACGGCAAGTCCGCTGCTAGCTAGCTCCCAAGGGGCTGGACGTTTGGAGAAGAGACATGGAGTTGAGAGAGACAGGGCGTGCAAGGGGGCAATCCTTGCGTTATCCGTGGCTCTAGTTCCTGAGTCTAGGTTAGGCGTTGTCTGGGCTGATCGACACGACAACAGACTACCTACATACATACAGCTTCGAGGCCATGACACTGTGTGCATGTATATCCGCGCAGGCGAAACAAACACAGAATGAGACGAGTGGCTGCAGCTATTCGCTGTTTGAGTGAGGGGGGCCATGAAGGTGAACAAGCACATGCGCCGAGGGAACCAGAGGGAGAGGAGGACCCTGAAGATGGAAAGGACTCCGAGCATAAGCGACGTTTTGCGAAGGGATGAATTGACAATTGAGTACCCATCATAATTGGTGAACAAGTATTCTGACTTTACCGAGCCATTGGGTCTCAATTGTGATGCTCCCTTTGTTGCTCGATGCTCGATTGAATTCATCATGACCGTCTGAGACAATCTTTGATATTGACCCGTGGGATGGACGCCACAAAAGGCAAGATCAGTTTGGCTTCTGGCAGCTCCTTCCTTCACATGGCAACAAGCTCCCCCTCAGCGTCTCCGATCCATGTCCATTGGACGCAAAGGTCGTCGGTAGCTCAAATTTCTTTTTGTTTTCTTCTTTTCTTTTTCCTGCTCATCCCGCTCATTGTCCTCTTGACGCCTTCATCCTTCCTCAATTTCTCATCATGCTGCCCCCCGCTGCTGCTTTGTGTTGTCATTGATCCCACCAGAGATGCTATGCAATCCTCTTGACCTCTTACCATCTCCTCATCCAATCTTCCCACTTGTCGTCCCACATTGGGCCGAGCCCCAGCTTTTCCAGCGAGTCTCTCCCTGTCAACCAGGGCTTCCCACAGCCTGGGCCGACCAGGGCTCAGAGAAGCAGAAGCAGAAGCCGCGCCGACAAGGGTGCAGGAGCTTGGGAAGCGCCAGCAGGGGGTACGTAGCCCTGTCTTCGGCCATCTGGCACCGCCTCTCCGGGTCGGAGCACCCAGAGCCAGAGAAAGAGTCCACAGTCTGGATTCTGCCCTCGCCGTTTCCGCTTCCAACGGGCCTCGAAGCCCATCCTTGTCCCCGGAATCCCATGGATCCATGAATCGGGGACTTGCGACGGTACTCACCGTCTCTCACTGTCCCTTTCGCCTCGCCGCCGTTTTTCTTCTTTGAAGTCGGTTCTGGACGCCGGACGCTTGTGCCATTGTGGAAGGACTGTGCGTGCTTCTCGGGGCAGACATCATGGCATGGAGCCTAGCGGAAAACTTCAACTCCCCGTCGCGTCCAAGATTTTTTTTCCCGCTCCGACAATCAAACTTTTACCCGTCCTGCCGCCACCAATGAACTCAATCAGACGAAGAGGAAACGGTCGACCGAAGCCGCTGACGGCACAGGTCCTTCTCCTTACAGCGTCCAAAGCAACTCCGTGTTTCTTCCAAGGCACAGTCACACACGAACTGTCAATTTTAAACCATCCAAAACTGCAGCATTACGTCGTTATCTTGGGCTTGCCGCCAAAATGAGGAAACAACGTCGATCCCTTCCTCGGTGAGCCTGGGCGCTGGAGTCTTTACAGCATGACAACTGGACCTCTCCCGTGTCTCCGTCCTTACGATCCAGCCGTTGTTTTCTCCAAACTCCTGATGTGTCTACCCGTTCGTCTTTGTTCTGGTCGCTTCTGCTAAGCCCACTTCTATCCGTCCTGTTGAACCGCAATCCACTTCGTCATCACGGGATGCCTGCTGGCTGTCGAGGCGGCAGCATCCGACACAAACAGAGATTGTTTCTTTTTCCCCTTTCGGAGTGTGAAGAGTCAATTGACTGAAAAATTCACTGATTCGCCCGTGCCCCTCTTGCAAACACTCGTCCACTCACCGTCTTGCTCTCCCCTTGAACTGGATCTGAGATGGCTGGAAACTTCTGTGCAAATCCCCATACGCAGGGAGATGAAACCGTTGCGTTGGGTCGCTACTGGGATCCTTCTCCTGAGACCCAGAACTGAGCCTCCCATGTTTCTTCTTCTTCAACACCGCTCTTTATATCCCAACCTTTCTATTGTCTTGCTTCATCGAGTCTCACGTTGCATGCTCCCCGGAGCGGGCAGACTCGTGGCTAACGGGGCGCTCTACCCATAGTGGTCTAGCGGCCGCAGCCCGAGCCTTCCCAGTGGAAGGGAAGTGATGCCGAGGCGTCGTGCCGGGGGCCATAGAAGAACCTGGAAGGCTACCAAAAGACAGGGCGGCGGGCCTGTGTGGCTTCGAAGCCCAGCAGTGAGAGGCTGCTCAAGGGCCCGCAGAGAAGACGCCAAAAGACGCCAAATCGCGCCGGCGCAGTGGAAGCGACCGCCGTGGTCCAGCGCTCCGGGAGACAAGAGTTATGAAAAGCTTAACCCTCCTTTGCTCATTTTACTGTCTCCAGTCTGCTTGGTGTCGATCTACCAGGATCTTGCTCAGTCGACGTCTCATCGGACAAGCATCGAGATCCGATGTGTTGATCGGATGGAGAATAAGCGACGAACATGTCGGGGAGAGTCTTCGGAGAAATGACCAAACGTGCTGTCTCCCTCGACCACCAACCCCGTTCGCAAGATTACCGGATTTTACTCATCGCGAGACTCGTTGACGGAAGAGACCGACTTGCCATTCTAGCCCACGTCTTGAGACCGCTTGCACAACCGAAAAGCATGTACCTACCGCCAAAGGACCCTCCTCGTCGCGCGGCGTACGCTCTAGCCATCCCCCAGCGGCCACGATGGCCCTGGGCTCGGAGGTTGAAGGCCCTGCCGCATTAGCTTGACCACGGTACCTGGGCCGACACTGTCAAGAAGGCGGCGACGAATGTTCTCTCCCTCTCAGTCGGTGCCCGCGGAAGTTGGCAGCCGTTCCGCTCTCACGCTTGCATTTGGTTGTCGTTGTCGTTGCAGTCGGTTGGATCTCGCTGGGCTCTAGCTGTGTGTGGTAGGTCGCACATGTTTCCGGCTGCCCTCCTTTGGCACAACTTTCATAAACACGGATAATTGTACATGGGTCTGGAGAAGTCGCTTTGACACACGATGAGGCCCAAGACTCTTGGACCTGCCATCCATGATGGCCTGCATCACCTGGTATCGATAGCGAATTACGACATGATGAAGCGCCGTTGAGAGCGACGGCTACACCTTACTGATCCGGACTGGCGCTGGAATCAACAAACTCTCTTTGAGGGAGAATTGGCCGACCGGCACTACTACTCCTCCGTCTTGAACCCGGTTGACAGTCGGACAACTTGCACAATCTTGGGCAGTTTTGAGTTTGCACTTCACGAGTCGTCAGGCTGTCACGCACATGTGCACCATGTGGCAGACAACGCTCATGAAGGTCACTCTTGGATGAGGAGAGGGTGAAACGGTCCGAGACTAGGTGAAGAAGCCTTCGAGTCGTGTGATTTTGTTCTCTGGTTCCGGTCTCGGGGTTCAATCTTGTCTTCCATTGTTCTTCCGTGTCATCGCTGGAATTTCCGAGGCCCTCTACTTGTAGGAGCTGCATGCAGGGAGGTTATTGGACAATGGGGGAAGCTTCGCCTTGCACCCTTTTGCAACATAGGCGCTCCCTCTGTTCCTTTGAATGACGACGTGTGTCTCTGACAATAGCTGCCGAGACATTGCCAACCTCTTGTTTTCTTCCCCTGAACGACAATACAGGCAGCATTGCAGCATTCAATGAAAGCTTCGACAAACTCAAACCCACAGGAACCCTTACCCGACCCCCCTTCAGCCATTGACAATCCGGCGCTATGAAGTTAATGGAAGCGAGCGGTTTCTTCCTCTTGGGAACAGAGCTGCGTCAACCTTTCTTCTGCCTTCTCCTCTTCACCTTTGTCCGAAGTCTCCGTCGTTTGTGCGCGATTGGCTGGTTGTTCCCGCCTAGGCCCCTTGCAGATCCCTACCATCTTTGCTAGGCCAGCCCGCCTCGTTGTTGACCCGCAAGAGTTGATGCCTGGGCAAGAAGGAATTGTTGCCTCGGTCGCAAGGCAGCACCTCTTTCAGACCCTTGTCATCTGCAGGTGAGGTCCTCCTACCATGATGACGATCCATCTACAAACAAGGAAACAAGCTTGATGGGAGTTCAAACGGCTCTCAGGAGTGCAAGAGGAACCACTTTTCATCAATGCCGCTCTCATCAGATGCCGTCATCATTGTCGCAATTATCATGAGGAAACAGCGGCTATGGGCTCGGTCAAAGCGTCATGGCTCAGGATGGCCGGAGTAAGCGGTGCTCAATCTGTCTGAAGCCGTATCCCCGTTGTAGGCGTGATTCTACTCGTTTTCGACTCAGAGTTGGGCCGGGCCGCAATGGCAGGCTCAGCACGCGGCATACGGTGTCGAATACAGCCTTGTTGCAACCACATGAGCTTATTCAGCCCTTATGAGCTGCATCCTCTATACCGGGGATAATTGTTCAGCTCCCGGTGTCTTCGGAGCTCGTAATGATGACGAGACTGTGATAGAAATGACGGCTCAGAATCCCAAATCGGTCATATCTGGGCCATTATACCTACTCAATCTTCTCTGTCGCTTACGACAAGGTTCGGCCAAAAGGGTGACTATTGGAGCTTGATGACTGGACTGAGCCAATGTCGGGAGCGAGACGCGGGCCGGCAGCCGCAGATGTTCCAATGCAGGTCCAACGGCTGCGGCCGCAATCTCATACATTGAATGTCAGCAAGCATTTTACCATGAAGGGTCTTGTCTCGGCAGTCATTCTCTGCCATTGAGACAATGACACCAGCCCAGAGAAGGATCGTCAAGATGCAGATAGCTCAACAATCCGTCATGATCAAACTCATTGGGGTCGTCTTCAAAAACGTTGACGATGCAACCGTTTCTCAAGACTGCCACACAAACCAAAGCTTCGGGTCCCAAGCCTCTGAGATCTCGCCCAGAAATCTGTTCCTGGTGGCGATAGGGGCGGCTCCGCATGACGATTGGGCAATGGCTCTCCAATCTCCAGTATGGTTACATCGGTGTCGAGTTCGTCAGAGGGCTGGAGCCCACGATGTCACCCAGGGAGGGCACACTCGGAAGCTTAAAGGGAGAAATGCCGTTTAGAGCCTCCAAACTGCTGAGAGAGGTGCATGAGCCTCATGAAAATGTTGACAACAGGTTGACGTTTTTAGTCAAGCTGGTGCTGACCAGAGCCAATCGAGACTGGGAGAGCCGTTGGAGCCCTGAAAATCTTTCAGATTTTACCAAATCGGTTCACTTGATCCAGCTCGTCAGAGGCACGTCACAATTGATATCGGAAGGCTAGAGCAGGTTCCCCGAAGAGCTGAGGGAGCCACAGTTGCATTGCGCTTTGACAGTTTACACTGTTCAGCCAGCCATTGAAGCTCATTAAGGGTCCGGCTTCTCAGATATGGAACTCGATGAACAATTTCTCATCTGCAGGACCTTAGCAGCTTGGTATAGCTTGCATTCAACTCTACGATGATTGGATCAAGAAATGGGAGGCTGGAGGTCTCAAGTTCAGACTGAGACTTGAAGCAGGGCGTGGTGCTGACCAAGAGCCAAGAGCGTTGACCAACAATTCCCACTTTGCATCTCCACCAGGCTGACGAAAAATTCGATCAGAATTTTTCGGTGATCCTCTGGGAAGTCTGGATCCTGATGCTGGTTGGGTCTGGGCAGCCTTCTCTGCAGTCAACAGTACATACGCCGCCATGAGAGATTCTGACAAGGGATCCACGTCTTGAGACTCGCTTTTCGCTGCCCGAAAGTGCTCCGAGTCTCTCCGCGAGATGTGCGCTGGATCAGCGGAGAAATCGCCATGATATGCCGGGAATCTGCGATTTCATCGTGGGGAAGAGGAAGAGGGGGGAATCGTCCGATCTGGGCGCTCCAAGAAGGGAGCTCCTTGTCTCAGGCTGCAGCTCTCGTGAGAAATTGATCAGCCTCGACAACGGCTGTGAGACGGGTATTTCCATATTGCTTTTATATTGCTCTCGTGAGAGTTCGTTCGATGGTGGCAACGGGACGAACAGTTCTCAGCCGAACCCTCAAGGACGTGAATCCTTTGTCGCGAGTTGATGATGTCTTTCAACCTGCCCACAAAGTTCTCAGCATGGGAACCCACACGGTCAAGGTCAATTGGACTTTCTTGCACATGTCGGTGAAATTTTCTTGCTAATTGCCCTAGCTATTGGTCCACTGTCTGTCCCCGTCTGTCCACAAGAGGTCTAACAGAGAAAGGCCAAAAGCTTGGTGTGGTGTTCCTGACGATCGCGAGCCAGGGTTAGCTGGTCACTGTGCCACACAACCGCTTTTGGGGCTGAGTTGATATGGGCTGAAGCTGGTGGCCTCTGCAACTCTGCAAGAGCTCTGCTCAGTACAGTACATGGACATGGCATGCGCTGCAGTGCAATGCACATGTCTCTGCTCCGTAGATGCCTACCCGAGCAGGAATCTTTTCGTGGCAGTCAGATGGATGCCAACTTGTTCCTCGGCTTCAAGGATGAATGAGCATTGGTAATCGAGTCGAGTTACAATGCAAGCGCCAACTCCACCAGCAGGTTCCATCGAGTACCTATGACTGTTTTTTGAACGCCGACCATCGGGTGTTGAAGTTCTGTCTTTGTCAGGTACCGGGCCTCAATGGCTGGCTCAGGCACCCGAAGCAGTTGAGTGGTTGCATTGGTCCTGGGGCTAGAACAGGGCTTGATTGCGGAACCGAGGCCGGCGAGAGATGACAATAGCCCCGAGTTGACTCTGGCCCTTTTGGAGGCTGTTTTCTTATACTCCACTGAGGGTCTGAAACGTGACACTCGGCATTCGGAGGATCAATTGATTCGGTACTTGATTGCCCAAGCCAGCCATCACCAGTCTTGCTAGAAAGCTGTTGTGATGTTTGGTGAAGCTGGTGCAATTATCTCGACATGTCGTTTATTCATCGCCCTAATGGCCATATCGATCTCTCCTAATGGTATGTTTGATCATCAGGATGAAACAAATCATTTCGCGGTAAGGTACTTTACAGGCCGGACCCTACCTTCTGCGTCGTAGGTGCATCCTGCGCTGGGTACAAGGCATACAGACGCACATGTTGTCTCTGTGCTGTGGGCCAGCCGGGGAAGCTGAGTATTCTGGGGCGGCAGCAAAGTCTCACGACCATAGCGACTCAAACTGTCGGCTTGGCTCAAGGTTCCTGACTCCTGCGTCGGCCTCACAGGACATCCCTGTGACGCTTCTGAGGATGGCCCCGAGAGGAGGCGACCAAATGCCCCCTGCGAGTTCGTCCTGTTCACCGCTGCTCAGTCAATCAATTCCCCTTCCTTTTCGTCTGCTATCTTCTCCCTTGTTAGTCATGAGAGAGGGACTGGCCCTGGCGGAAGCTATCAACGTCCATAGAGGGCCCCGGCTAGTGTGGCCTGCGCTGTGTGGCGGGTTCTCATTCGTCAGAAGCCTGACGCCCAAGGCTGCTGCACATGAGAAAGCTCTCTGGGGGACGGGACGGGCTGAAGATTGGAGAGTATCTATTGATTTGATCACTTTTCAGAGTTGGAGATTTGAACGTGGGGGGAGCCGAGTGCTGAGAGACGGCCACGATATGCCATTACGTCCGGGGGAGATGATGTGAGGCGACCCCGTGACTCCAAGGATTGCGACTTGAGGCCAGGACGTGAGATAGTCACCCCGGCAGGGCCTCACCGGTGTACCTGCGATGCGAGCCAATTTTCCCTGCGTCTTGCTTCGGGCGTCAAAATGGCAAGGCCATGCATGAGGCGAATACAAAATGAATGGCACGCTGCGTACGTGGAAGCGCCTGGTTGAAGTGTTGCGACGAACCGCTGGGCGGTTCTCTCACCCTCTCTCTCTGCCTTGTATCTTTCTCCTCTTGGGGTCAGCTGAGGCATCCTTGATGAACTGGATGTGCAGAAATGCCGCGACGACAACAATGTGGCGAGGGATACTCATCCAAAAGTCGCGCCACGACCGCGTCAGGGATACTTTTGTCATGGTAAACTACGACGTGTCTATATGCCTCAATTCTCTCTTGCTGTGTTGTTCGTGCGAGATATGGTCGGTTTGCATTTGTGGCATGCGGTGAGAGCGGTGAGGCTTTGGCATGGTGTTTCGATTGAATGAGGGAGTTTCTGACCTTGATGGCGTTATAGTCGTTGTCTATCGTATGTGAGACTATGCGGATGAGTATGTAGGTAGTTGAGAATACAACCTTGTTGCGTGTAGGTGGTGGCTTTGGTTCTTGGCTTGCTGCGGGACAGACGGGATTGCGCGTCTATGATATGTACCGAGGATACTTTGGATGATTAGACATTATGAATCTGTTCCTTGTTATTAGTAATTGTTGATGAGTTGATGGGAGGGATTAAACCGAAGTGAGGCTGTTGGCGATGATGTTTGATGTGTGAGTCTAGGGTAGCCCAAACGTGTGAGTAAAGGTTGCGATAACTGTGATGAACGTCGATCTGGTCGTGTTCTTGTGTCATTAGGAGTATTTTCTCGTTGTATAATTCTATGTTATGAGTTAGATTGATCTGATTCACCCGTATTTTGTGGATTATGTTCTTGTGGTGAATCTTACATGTGTAGTTGCGTCGTAAAAATAGAAGTCAAAGGCTGCTGGATGGAAAGTTGTGAGACAGGACTCCTCTAAAGAAGCTAGGCTCATCGGTTTAAATAAGGATATAGATCTATATATGCCCAATATATTAGGTGAAGTGATCTGCAGTCGGTTTCATCATGTCTTGGTGTCACTGTGTCATAGATGTAAGTCTCCGTCATGAGTGGGAGCAAGACCTGGATGGAACAACAGCGGCATAAAGAGCGGAGAGCTTCAACCAATTAGACATGAAAGGCTACATATCGAAGAGATGCTCGTTACTATGCTTATCAAGAGCTTGGGCACAAGCACATGCTCAGGCGCGAGTGTTTGGTGAGAGTGCCTGCCCTGGGTTGACCGTGACAACTGTCTCATATAATAACAGTCGGATAAGTAGCAGGGGTATGGCTTATAAGCCATGAATATACCGGCTTATGGTTTGTCTCATTTTCCTTGTGCCTTGATGAGTGTTTATCCTGGGTCAAGTGGGATTTGCTAGACTGTGGCAGCCAGGTTCGTGCTGAGACATTGACTTGTTCAACCCGACAGATTTGGTGTAACTACATATGTACATGTCTGAATATTGGTCTCGGCTCGGAATGTCTTGATATGAGACACAGGGTTTGTTATCGATGGCACTCTCTCGTCACTCTGGATATCTCCTTGCTTGCGACTGCGAGAGCGTATTCATTGCCACCATTAGAGGACTGAGACTCGGTAAAATAATCAAGAAATAGGTTAATCTCTTATCTTAATTTTAATACATATAGGAAGAGACTCATGATAATTGGTCTCGCTCCCTAATTAGTACCTAATGGTAGTCCCCGCGCAAGCAAGGAGATCATAGGCAACAGGCTTGATCTGAGAGGGAGAGAGAGAGATAAGGCAACACGCGATAAGACTGACCATCAAAGACTGCCCAAGTGGTGAAGAAAGCAAACTGTCATCTGAATAGCCGCGGCCATGTCTCAAAGCTCAAATGTCACCCCCTCCGAACCCCGCGGCCCGATCAATCGGCGAGCTGCCCCGCCCTCCCGGAGGAAGCTCCAGCAGGATTCGTGAACAGAGGAATCCAAATTCCGTACTCTCACATTAGTCATTGGTGACAAGCAAGATAAGGGCAAACTAGATAGTTGCCATACTATGGCGCCTTTGTATATTAAAGCAGGCCGTGTTCTTTTCGAATAATTCGTTGTGCCTTTTTATGTGGCTTGAATCACGACTTTACGCTTCCTTGACCTCTATCCCCAATAGCCATGTCACAAGGCGTGAATATTCATCAGCTTCTTGCCCAGCTGACTTTGGATGAGAAGCTTTCACTCCTCTCTGGAGAATCGCAGTGGAGAACTGCTGCAGTACCTCGTCTCGGTATACCATCTCTCAAGGTATTTTCATCACCACCATGTATAAATTCACCCCAAGTGCTAAGACCATTCATCGAAGGTGTCTGATGGACCTTCGGGTGCAAGGGGAGAAGTCTTTGGGGAGGGTATCCCCGCTGCTTTCTTCCCCAGCGGCGGCTACGTGGGATGTTAATCTCCTTAGAGAAGTTGGGGAGCACCTAGCAGAAGAGGTAAGGACCCGCCATCTCACGCATGTGTGTTACCTTGTTGACAGGTGGAGGGAAATAGTGCAAATCAAAGTCTGCTTCTGTTCTGCTTGCTCCGACAATGTGTATCCATCGTCATCCCCTAGGCGGAAGAAACTTTGAGTCTTTTAGTGAGGATCCGTACCTCACGGGGAAGCTCGCTACGGCTCATGTTCAAGGTTTGCAATCGAGGGGCGTCGGTGCCACGTCCAAGCACTTTGTTGGTAAGTCCGCACACTTATCTCCGACCGCTCGAGGCTGATGATTGTGTTCTATCGATTAGCAAATGATCAAGAGACCAAAAGATTCAAGGTCAACGTGCAGGTCAACCCCCGATCCTTTCGAGAAGTCTATCTGCTTCCGTTTCAGATGGTTGTACGAGATGCTGATCCTTGGTGTATGATGACGGCCTATAACAAGGTGAATGGTCATTATTGCGATGCATCTAAGAAGCTTCTTGATAAGATTGCCCGCGATGAGTGGAAGTGGCAGGGTGTCTTTGTGAGTGACTGGGGAGGTACCTCGTCAACGGTTGACTCTATCAACAATGGCTTGGACCTGGAAATGCCGGGTCCGCCAGCCAAGAGATCGAAAGCGGCCCTTGAGCAGAGTCTTAAAGATCATGCTGTGGGCTTGGAGCAGGTTGGCAAAGCTGCTTTGCGCATGCTGAACCTTCTCGAGCGAGCTGGTCGGTTCAAAGATGCGAAAGAGGAACCCGAGTACTGTCGAGACAATCTTGCAACAAGAGAGCTCCTACGGCGAGCTGCAGCATCAGGAGTTGTCATGCTCAAGAATAAGAACCATGCTCTCCCCATTCAGTTGGATAAAGGCATGTCCAAGATTGCTGTCGTTGGTCCAAACGCGAAAAGAATCGTCGCAGGGGGAGGAGGGAGCTCTTATATCAAGGCACCATACTGGACCCCGGTCTTGGACTCGATCAAAGACCGTGCCGTTAACCATTCTGTCGACGTCGTCTTCCATACAGGAGCCAAGGTCAACCGATATCTACCTACGGTTCTGCCAAGTGTGGTGCAAGACAAGGTAACTGGGCAGAGCGATGCCAGTGTGGAATGGCATCTCGGCCACGATCTGACGAGTGACGTTGTCGCCGAGACGCACATGTGAGTACTCAATAGCATACTCCGAGCCTTGGGCTCTTTGATAACCTTGCTTTGCGGTACAGAGACGACTTGTACTTCATGTCCTTTGGCGATGTACCGCCAGAGATCGGTCGACTTACAGATTACTCATTCCGCGTCAGAGCCACACTCACACCAAAGACGTCTGGCACCCACGCAATATCCTTTGCTTCGATCGGACCAGCAAAGCTGTTTCTAGACGACGAGCTGATCCTGGAGCAATCGGGAGCATTCCAAGAAAAGGAAAATCTGTTTTCAGCTACGGAAGCGGGGAAGCCATCGCCACTTGAGCAATGAATGCAGGACAAGAGTATCAGATCCGTATCGACTACTACTCGCACGATCGACAGATCCAAGAGGATCTGAAGCACCTACTTGACCCGATGGAGGACAAGTTCCAGGGCTTCCGACTCGGTTTTGAGGAACATCAGGTGGCGGATCTTCCCGCTGAAGCCGCTGAATTGGCACAGGGATGTGACGCAGCTGTGGTTGTCGTGGGGAGGGATAAGGAATGGGAGACGGAGAGTGAAGACATTCCCATGTTTGGACTCCCCGGCGAACAAGTCAGACTGATACAGATGGTTTCTGCGGCTTGTAAAAGGACGATTGTTGTTATACAAGCTGGTACACCAGTCCTCCTGGACCCTTGAATTGATCAAGTTGATGGTTTGCTGTATATATGGTATCAAGGACAGAAGCTTGGAAATGCAGCGGCTGATGTCTTGTTTGGTGAAGTGAACCCCTCGGGTCGCCTTCCAATCACTTTTCCCAAGAGGATCCAGGAATGTCCTGCCTACTCTTCCTTCCCCGAGGAGCTCTTGGAGTCTCGTTACGCAGAAGGTCTTTATGTTGGTTACAGGTGGTGGGACCTGGTCGGGACAAAGCCCCATTTCCCAATCGGCTTTGGATTGTCATACAACACCTTCAAGATCAAGCCCAAGACTATCAGCACCACGACTATATCTCGAGACACCGTCATAAAACTGGAGATCGAGGTAGAGAACACGGGCGGAAGCCAACTACCAGGGCGAGAAACCGTCGTAGCCTGGTTCTCCCAACGACCGCCGCGTCGTCTTTCATGTCCGGTCAAGCAGATATGTGGCTTTTCCAAGTCAAGAGCCCTGAGGCCGGGCGAGGCACAACTGGTAGAGATTGACATTAGAGTCGAGGCCTTTGGCATGTTTGATCCCTCGAGGGGCAGTTGGATCATTGATGCTGGGACAAGGCTGGACGTGCTGGTGGGGATGAATGCTGAGAATGCTGAGGTGATGGGGCAAGTAGAGGCACAGGAGGAAATAGTTTGGGTTTGATAAGTTGCAGAAACTTGAATTAGATAGCTATGTGATGTATCTATGGAATGTTGATAGCTTTTATAAAGCGCGGTATGGGTGGCAACATGGTCCAAGATACTTGCCATACTATTCTTTTAACAAAACACGAGATGGGGAGTTGTATTAGAGTGAAAACCGCTATATTCATAGCAGATAATAGATAGCGATTTCTTTCATTGGTAGTTAACTGGCTACTCAGCGATAAAGCCGGTGGCCCGGCGCCGAGGCCTAGCCGCAGAATCGGTGCCGTTGGCGAATGACTACACATGAACTAGCACCAGGGACAAAGATCCTCCCATTCACCTCTCATTTCCTTGTGGCCCATTTAGCTTCTTCTCACTAGATTGGATATTAAGCCTCTACCAACCTGACCCTGGACTTTCGTAGGTAGAGCAATCAACTAACTAGACATGTAGCGACTACTCCGGCTGATGCTGGGACATCCTCTCCGATCCCTGACCTTCACATACAGCTTCACAACCCAAGTGGCCTTGATACTTCTCAAGGCCGTGCTGTTGCCGCACATGCCAAGGTATCAAAGCATCCGCATCCAGATCCATCGAGCACACTGGGCTTCCAGCTCAACCCTCTTCCCGGCTCTCATCCACCGGCTCCCCGTAACAGGGTGTCCTGAGAGGCGAGCGAGGCGTATAGGGTCTAGCTGGAAGGCGTATGTTATTCCAGGTACCAGGCGGATTGGGAAGATAGCTGGGAAGCCTGGGGCCTGTGCCATTATCTACGCTCATGGGGGCGGCTACGCGCGCGGCGAGGCATGTATGTATTTGAACTACATGGAGCGGTGGCAGGCCAAAGCATCCAAGCTTGGACTAGAGATGACGTTTGTTAGTGTCGAGTACCGTAGGTGATCCCGATCGTGTCTCGGGCGTGAAGTCGAGTTGACAAATCTCCTCTCCGACACAGCACTGACCGATGTGGCACCGCACCCCGCACAGCAAAACTCGTTTCTCGAGACTTATCAATATGTCTTGGAGCAAGGGGTCCCTCCTAGCCAAATCTTGTTCATGGGAGATTCTGCCGGAGGTGAGCTCCATCCCGCGCCTAGAATGTCTACTCTCCTGACTGACAGGACCATGACAGGGGGTTGCTGTCTTCTCAGCAGCATGGAGCTCCGAAATTTAGGTCTACCCAAGCCGGTGGCAGGCATACTTCTCTCACCATGGTTCGACATGTCACTCAAGTTCTTCGAAGGCGGCCACGCATTCGTCGAGACGGACTACATCATCACAGCCAACGAAGGCGTGCCCATGTTTGCCAAACGATGGATCGGAGACATAGATGGGTCATCACCTCAGGTGAACCCTCTATTCCGTGAGAACGCCGAGTTCCAGGAGCTACCGCCGCAGCTCATGCTCGTTGGAGGAGGCGACTTTGTGCTGCCTGAATGTCACGAACTGGCTCGGCGATTTAACGAGGCTGGGCTTCATCATAGGTTCGTTGTTGAGTGGGGACAGATTCATTTGTATGGCCTTGGATCGGAATGGATTGATAAGTCTGTTAGAGATCGGACGGATGCTATTCTGTTTGACTGGATCGCGAAAGCCTTGGACCCCTTGGCGGGTGAAGCTACGTGATGCTTAGGTTTAGCTTGCCAGATTGGCAATGGTCAATATCAAGAGAAATGAAACAGAGTCGTCAGTAAGGAGCCGGAGGTAACTTGGGATTAATTTTTGTACGTGACAGGGGGCGCCTTGATAAACATACAAGTTGCTTTGCCCACGACACCTAATGCTACTATCTTGAGCTTGAGCCTTGCAATGCTTATTCGTGTCCAGACCAGGTTTACATTGTGAATGAATATATTCTCATCATATAATTTATAATGGAGAAATATATGGAGAGGCATATTCGCAAAGAACGGGGGCCTCTCATTTTCGGCGCCGACATGCACATGCATGGCCTCGTCGCCGTGCAATCTCGGCGTCTCACTCTCTCACTCTCCGCCCCCGAAACCGTCAACTATTAAGCTCACCTTGAGATAATTGGGCCGCTGATCCCGTCTCCATGCATGATACACATTGTTATTAACCATCAACTACGCGTGGCCGCGGTCAAAGCCATGTCGACCACCAACGTCCCTCAAGTCCACGACCTCATAATCTCCTTTCCCAAGCCAAACATCCTACTCGTAACTCTCAATCGACCCTCCCGACTCAACGCAATACCCCCTTGGCAGCACCAAGAATTAGACAAAGTGTTCAAGTGGTACGATCAAGAGCCATCGCTACGCTTCGCTGTCCTGACAGGTACCGGGAGGGCCTTTTGCGCAGGAGCCGACCTAAAGGATTGGAACGACCGAGCCACAGTGCCAGGCGCTGTCACTCCTCCACGGTGGGAGACTACGGGGTTTGGAGGTATCTCCAATAGGGTCGGGAAGAAGCCCGTGATTGCGGCCGTCAATGGCATTTGTGCTGGCGGTGGAATGGAGATGGTGGTCAACTGCGACTTGGTAGTTGCTGCCGAAGGAGCAGCAAGATTCAGCCTGCCAGAAGTCAAGCGAGGGGTTGTTGCTCTGGCGGGCGTGTTACCCAGGCTCCTGCGTAGCCTAGGTAAGCAGCGTGCCTCGGAGATGGCTCTACTAGGACGTACCTACAGTGCTCACGAGCTGAAGGAATGGGGGATAGTCAACTTTGTGGTGAAGGATACAGAACTTTTGACCGAGGTCTTGAAGCTCGCCGAGGAGGTGGCAAACAATAGTCCTGACTCGGTCATTGTTAGCCGTGAGGGTTTGCGTCTCGGCTGGGAGAACATGGGGCCGGTTCAAGCAACTGAGGAACTTGGTGATGGTCTCTGCAAGAAGATGGACGGAGAAAGCAACATGAAGGAGGGTTTGTTAAGCTTTGCCGAGAAACAAAGGCCCGGGTGGAAGGCTAGCAAGCTATAGTCGACCAACAACGGGCAGACGAGACGAGATAAGCTACCTCAGCACTATCTATCCCAGATAGTCAAATATCCCCAAGTTTTATCTCCATTAATACGAACCTAGATAGGTAGGTTGACTCTATCTGGTCATTCATCAGTGTCTTCTAGATATGGCATAGGCGCGGAATCTAAATTCCGCCTAGGAAACAAAAATCCTCCCCAACCCACTTGCCATGACCATCCTAGCCAGTATCACTTACACATCGAAATGAGACGCCAACAAATTGATGCCCTTCACCAGTAATGAGAGAATCAACTTAACCTGCCACAGATTCCGCTCGGAGAGACAGGGGCAACGCAGTCCGAAGCCGGACCAAATACGTGAACCGTGCCTGTCGAGAATGTCGTCGCCGGAGAGCCAAAGTAAGCCAGCCCGCCCAACACACCTCATGTCTCTCGCTCATAGTAGCAGTGTGATGGACAGAAACCATGTTGCTCTAGATGTCTAGATCGTCGCTTGACGTGCGTCTTCTCCACTGAGGCTGACAACAGGGGTTCCGCACCCAAGTCGCATATACAACTTCTTCAGAACAGAGTCAACCTGCTTGAGCAGACGCTCCAAGCCCTTGGGATCAGCATTGATGGCTCACCGACTTCTCAGGGCCTTCAAGCCAGGATTGAGGCCTCCGTGACGACTCCTCCCGTCTTGAGAACAGTGAGTGCTGGTTCTGGGTGCATCCCAGGTCAAGATACCTCGCGTGGTGACCAGCCAGGCTTCTTTGGCTCCACGAGCGGACGTCTGGAGCTTCAATCTCGACTAGCTGCAAGCACCTCTCCGCACGAATCACTTGGCGTAGGCAGTTGTGATGCTATGCCTCAAGATCCAGTCAGGCCTGACTTTGTCACATCCGGCTCTTCACCAAGTACGCAAGACGTGCCCGAGTTACCAACACATCTTGTTGACCATCTCATCGAAGTATACTTTGAATGAGAGCAACCTTGGTTCCAAGTAGTTGATAAGAAACTGTTCTTGGAGAGTAGACGTGATGGCGGCCGATACTTTTGTCGTTTACTTCTCTACAGCATGCTTGCGATAGCATCCAGATACACTTCCCTTGAGGAGGTTAGGGCCGACACACAAGATGTCAACACGGCTGGGTTAGGTTTCCTTCAACAAACAGAGGCTCTTCTCCAAGTAGATCTCAAATGGCCAAGCATCACGACGATACAGTCTCTTACAATAATGGCCATCATGTATGTGGTAAGCATTCTTAACCCGCCTTCTTCTACAACAAAGACGCCTGACAGACCAGGCTATTGGATCTGATACTTCTGACTGGCTACATCACGGCATGGCTATTCGCTTGGTCCTCGACATGGGTCTCAACCTGGACGCCTCCTCAGCCCCTGGGTCTTCTTCCCTAACAGCTGAGGATATCCAGCTCCGACATCAGAGCTACTGGTCGCTGTACTTCTCTGACAAGCTCTGGGCTACCTACACCGGGCGCGTGTGTACCATGCTGGTAGGTCCCTCAAGCCCGTCTGCTCTGTGGCCGGCCCTAACTCTTGCAAGGACTACCAGGGATCCGTACCACTACCAAGTACGGCTCTCCCCGTGGTAGGTTCACCTCTCTCTATCCTACGGGAACTCAGCACGCATTGCATAATTCTGGAAAAGATTCTCACAACGCTGTAAGGCCGGTTCCTCGTCTGAAGAATGTGCACTCACAGATCTCAGCTATGCGCCAAACAAGACGGCACTCGATGCCGAAAAGCACTCCTTCTTTGACCTGTGCCTCATGACGCTGAGAGGTTGGTTCCATGCACTACCAGACCATGCGGGTTTGAATACCAGTGAACAGCCAAACCCTCAAACATCACCACATGTCCACATCTTGCACATGGTCTATCACACGTCCATAACTCTTCTCTCCAAGCCATTCATCACCAACAAGCGATTCGGTGAATCCGACTCTGCTCCAGACCTTCACAACGCAACCGCTTCGGACGTTCGCAAGAGAGCATCTACTTTGTGTCGGGAGGCGGCCAAGGAGATATGCCTCATTACTGAAAGATACCGCGAGAGTTTTGGAAGCTTTCGGCAGGGTCCCTTGACGGCTACGCACTGCACACTGATGGCTATTCTCGTGACGCTTCACGGCGAGGAGTCGCATGCAGAGACTAGTCAGGGCTCCAGAAAAGGGCTCAAGACAGTCATGAAGACGTTAGAAGAGCTATCTGACTCATGGACCCCTCCGAGACGGTATTGGCATACCATGACCCAGGCCCTACGCATTGGCTCCCCGTCGATTGAGAACCAGGACGAGACAATAGACTGGCAAGAGTCGCGGGCACCAGATGTCGCAGCCAGCCAGAATGAACAGAGCGGAAACCAGCAAGAGGCCCCTCTAAGACTGGACAGCGAAGGCACTTGGGTCAGCCCCGAGTTGCAGCTAGCATCTGACCATGTTGCCCAACATCCCACCTACTTCAATATTGATGAGCTTGAACTGACGGCCTTTGACCAACTTCCATCTGACTACTTGACGTTGGAGTCTTTGGGCTTTGACTTTTCGTTCAGTTTTTAAATGGAATAAATTAAATCACATGTACGGCATTAAACAAGCCTCGAATGAGAAACATGAAAGCTGCGTTTGGCGGTTTTCTTACCCGGTGGCTCGGGCCCACATGTGCCAACGGGCACAACAATACTTGATCACTAGTGAAACGGCTGTCTAAGAATAGTTCTTGGATGATGCACTGTCTTCCAGTTTTCAGGTCTTGCAAGACATCAAAGTCGAATCGTTTTCAGCTAATATTCCCATGACGTCACGACTGAGCGCCGGATTGTCCACGATCACGATGGCGGTTGACGTAGGCGGCGGGGCGCTTGGAACGGATGAATTCCAGGTTTGAAAAGGACCTTGATAAATGATGAATTCTCTCAAGGTAACTCTCGTTTTCTTCATCGTACACCTCCTTTGTTCGGTTTACTAAACATGGACGTACAAACAAACGATGAACCCACGCGTCGGCCCTCGACAGCCGGCGCAGGAAGCGAACCAGAAATCATCGAAGCTCATCAAGAAGAAGCACCAACGACAAGCCACGCCCTAGCAGAAGAGAGCAAAAATTTCGAAGAAAAAGGTGCAAGCCAGATCGACCACGGCGACATCGAAGTAAAGAACTTAGGATGGAACGATGAAGTCCACCGCGTACCTCAACCCCTCGTCGGCGGGCTCAAGAACGACGACCTCTGGACGCTTATCCGTAGGTTCGATAAGCAGGTCTTTTATGTGAGGAGTATTGAGGAGCCTCCTTTGGGAGAGCTGGATATGAATATTGCGGATGATGAAGAGTTTTCGCCGGAAAAGCTGAGGGCGCAGATTGAGAGGTTGTACATGTCTGTCTTTGTGCAGCTGTTTTCTTTTTGGAAGCATATTGTGAGGCTTCGGTCTTGGAAGGAGTATCAGAGGACTTCTGCTTTCTTAGCTGTGTACTCTCTGGCGTGGCTCCTCGATCTTCTCGGACCGACCATCATTGTCTTTCTCATGACTCTTATCGTCTCTACACGAGCGAGAGAGATTTGCTTCCCCGGAGCCCCTCCTTCTCTGACCGACCCCAAGACTGGAGGCGTTCAGACACCAGCGGCTGGTGTTCTCGCTTCCGATGATTCAGTTACTGGAGCGCCGGAGAAGCACAAGGGAGAGGCGGTTGAGCAGGAGGCTCACAGTTTTGTCACGAGTTTGTCAACGGTATGTTCAGGTGTAAGAGTGAAGCCGTGCTCTAAAAGGGAGACAACTGACTAAGATTTTTAGATTGTTGTGAGCACCGCTGCTGGAAAGCATCCTCAGACGGATCCCGATGAAGATAGCGCTGCTCCGGATCCTACCCAGCTAACAGAGGATGTCACCGACGCGAAGCAAAAGACGGGAGGAAACCACACGGGTATTGAGCATAATAGGGCCAAGAAGCCAGTGTCTGACGCCGTGTGGGCCAAGGCTCGTCCAACGATGCATCTGATCGCCGACTTTGTCGATACCTGGGAAAGATTCGGAAACGCACTCAGTCCAGCTGCCCCGTTTCATCGTCACAGACCCAAGGTCATCCTCGTGGGAGCTCTCTTCCCTCTCCTCCTCGGATCATGGTTCACCTCTCCGTACATGCTCATGAAGGGCACAGGATTCGCCGCCGGCTTCGGATTCTTTGGAGATCCCATCATCACTCCGGCTTTGAACTTTGTCAACAGGACGTATCCTCGATGGGAGAAGTATGTTGAGTTGCGAAACACTATCCTTAGGGGCGTGCCGACGAATGCTCAGCTGGCTATTACTCTTTTGCGAATTGGAGAGAGGAACAAGGCTCCTCTGCCTCCACCTCCGACGTCTGATGTTCCTCCCCCTTGTGAACCTCACGAGACTGCCGGTGAGGGTCTGGATCATTTAGGTGTGTATCTGTAACTTGTAACGATTTTACCATGACTAACACCACCAGAAGGAGTCTCACAGGGCGAAATCGCCGAGGCGGTACAACCCGATCCGGAAGTAATCCACGAAGACGAGCACGAACAAGAAGAAGAAAAGACCAAGCACAAGAAATCGCACCGAATCATGAACTTTATCCGCAGCACGACAAAGGGCGGCGTGCAGACGGCCCTAGCAGCCGACAAGGCAAAAGCCAAGGCTGGAGCCCGACACGCCAAGAACCGGCTCGGCGTCGTCAAGGGTCAGGAGCAGCCGAACCCGGCTACGGGGCCGATCCGGTTCCCGGCGCGTTACAATGGTAAGAAGGGACATGCTTACATTACTGCTACGGCTACGACGCCTGCTGTGAGCTGGACGTCGGATATTGGAGATGTGAAGCCCGCGTGGACAGTCACGATTGGGGAGATTGCAGAGTTAAAAAAGATGGGAGGACTTGGGTGGAAGAGCAAGATTATTGTTGGGTGGGCTATGGGGAGTGAGATTGTGGATGGGTTGATGGTCAAGACTAAAGATGGGAGGGAGCTGCATCTTACAGCAGTTGTTATGAGAGATCAGTTGTTTAACCGGCTGATTTCTATAGGACAGCAGATGTGGGAGGCGTGGTGAGTCTTGTCAGTCCGTTTCGTTGATGGAAGTTGCTGAGGCGGCTTAGCATGTAGTAGATTGGTTGGCTCTGTTAGCGATGAGCTATTAGCGATGGATTCTTTGTGTTTGTGATAAATGACTCAAACGAACTGGGTGTATCCTGGTGATGATGGGATTTTTGGTGTTTAGTAATTTATTTATTATGACTCAATTGATCCATCCCGAGCAAGGCAAGGATTATCCCGAGATCTACACATGAGCCGAGAGTGGGTGTGAAAGATGTTTCGTGTGACGTCAGTAAAGAATCGACCATCTCCGGTCGCTGATTAATTCAATAGCTTACAAACAACAATTGTTTTGGGTGTTGAGCTTCGTGATGATTATTCCAAATAAGTGCATGCGTTGAACCCGACCTCGGCTTGAGACATTCCAGGCTTCAATTACGCCCTTTGTACTTGCATCGCACAGAAACACGTATTAGCTTCAAAAGTGGGGGAGAGAGTGGGATACAAGAAACAAGGCAAAGTCGATATAACAACCACTACAGCCTTGAAATTCGGCACACACTCGACACGGCATCCCGGCATTCTTCACTCTGTAGATCACTCACTCAAACCATGAACAGCTTCACCCCAGAGCCCTACGACCCCGTCACCGCGGCGACTTGGCTCGTCTGCGTGACGTGCGGCACACAGTTCCCCACGGCAGATCGCTCCGAGGTCAAGACGTGTTACATTTGCGACGATCCACGGCAATTCGTCCCGCCATCTGGACAATCATTCTCGACTTTGGCAGAGCTGGGAAAGACTCACAAGAACGAATTCACGCCTTGCCCCGCAGATTCTAGACTCACATTTATATCCTCGACGCCAAAGCTCGCCATCGGACAGCGCGCCATCCTGATTAAAACGCCAGAAGGCAATATACTGTGGGACTGCATCTCCCTGCTGGACGAGGAGACAATCTCAAAGATCCAGGCCCTCGGGGGCTTGCGGGCGATTGTGATAAGCCACCCGCACTTTTACAGCACGCACATCCAGTGGGCGAGGGCATTCGGGTGCCCCGTGTACCTGTCCGCCGAAGACGCCCGGTGGGTCACCATGGCGTCGACGCACCAGATCCCGCTGGCCTCGACCGAGACGGAGACGGAGGTTGTGAGCGGGGTGAAAGCCATCAAGCTCGGGGGACACTTCCCCGGGTCCATGGTTTTGCTCTTTGACGGGCGATTGCTCATCGCCGATACGCTCATGACTACTGCCGCGGGCGTTGGAGGCTGGGAGGTGGACGCCACGGGAAGTTCGCGGTCCAAGCCTCCGGGTCTCAATTCGTTTTCGTTTCTGTACAGCATCCCTAATTTCATTCCCCTCAATCTAGATGAGATGGCTCGCATGTGGGGGATTCTGAAAAAGTATGACTTTCGAGCTACGTATGGAGGGTTTGCGGGCATGGATATTGAGGATGAGGGTGTCAAGGGTAGGGTGTTGGAGAGCATGAAGATTCAGGCGAGACACATGGGATACGGAGAAAGTGAGTTTATGCAAACCAAGCTGTAACGAAGAAATGAAGGCTATGATCCATTCTGTCAGGGTATCGAAACAAATATAAAATAACTTTGACAAAGAAAAAATCTTCCAGTTCCCAACTCCGGCTTTGTTTCAACTTGCGAGTATGATGATGCCCTCTAAAATGTTGCCCAATGCTCAAATGCGCCGTTAAAACAAAATTCCAATGCAGCCCAATTTTTCCCGATCGTATGAAAAACTCCACTTGACAATCTTGAATATTATTCCTTCTTCCAAAACTTCCACTTTTGCTTTGTCGCGCAGGATGATGGGCATAGGTAACGGTTGAGCATCTCGCGGCCTTCGTCGGGGAGGTCGATGACGGATTCATTGAGAGTATCGATGATGAAGCGATTGGCTGCAACAATTAGTACACACACTCATTCTCAATTGATGAGAAATACTCACGCATAAGATCAAGCCCTTCATCACCAGCATCAAGAGCCATATCTATCCTCGTAGAATTGTAGCAACCGTATCGAAGCTGCAGCTCAAGCATGCACCTCCACAGATCGCGCGTTTCATCAGCCGTCATGCCCTCGCAGCTGCGTTCAGAGCATGTGCTCGCCTGACGAGCCCGATCCATCGTTGCTGGACGGTCTTCGCGGTGGTGGTGATGGTGCTTAGGCATGGCGTCCTCGGGTGGGCTCCACATGGCAGGGAGGGAGAGACGACCAGGGCGATTCTCGCGATACATTTTGTTGGTGGTGTAAGTCGAGATAGTAGGTGTTGAGATGAAGAAGATGGGAGAGTAGAAGTGGTAAATGTCGAGAGAAAAGTTGTAAGACAACAACAGGGCTGTCGAGGATTATATTGCAATTAAAAATCAATTAATTACCAGTAAATATAGCCGCGCAATCGGCACTTGAAACTCGTAGTTTTCTTGCTTTTCCTTCAAAAAGGTCAAGGCGTTTGATGCGTTGTCTCTGTTGTGGTGGGGTCGGATCGTCATGACACTGGCTCGCCCAATATGACAGGCAAGACCCTGTTAATTATGCGACCACAATAAAGGAGTAAAAGCAAAAGCTACTGAAAAGAAAGAATAGCTTTGGGTCCAAGAAAGACGTCAGGTCCCTTTATATCTTGGGTGCCCAACGGCGAGTACCGAGATGGGTGTGAGGGGAAGGGGGGACGGGGACCCAGGCCTAAGGGTGGTCTACAAGGGATAAGCGGGCTGAGAGGGCGGCAGACGCCATGGCTTTGATGGATTGCTCGGATGTGCAGGGCGAGCAACCAGATCAGGGAACCTTGACGGCGCGTGTGGCGGGCTGGTTTTTTCTCTCTTTGAACATGGAGGGCGGGCGTTGTCGTCACATGCAGCAGGGCGCAGAAAGGGGCTGTGAGAGTGACAGCAAGTTGTGAATGGGTCGTTACTGTACTTTGTGTGATGGGTTTTGTATATCTTGGGTAAAAGCTGTCATGGGGTCAACTTGCAGCATGATTCGACCAGGTTTCATCATCGTCTCGAGAAAAGACGTGTGTGTGTGGTTGCCAGTATGATCACCAGCGCTGTGTAACTACTGTAGCCAAGAACGACCGAACTTCAAAAACAAGACAAAGCACAAAGCTTGGCCTCCTGCGAATGAATGCCCGTGCGTGAAATCGAAGCTTGGCGGCATCTCAGCCCAGCTACTGTATGAAGAAAAAAAGGGTCACAAGACCATGAAATTGGCAACGATAAGCTTTGGCGCCAGAGACGAAGATAACGGGGACCCGGCAATGATTGTATCATGACGATGAACCCGAACGGCGGCCCGGCCGGAGTCAAAGCAAAGACGGGGTACAGTACAGTAGCTGTGTAGAATTAATCATGATACCGTACATAAGCCCCTTGACACCCCGAGGCATCCGATATACCCGGTTCACTCAAAAAGAAAAAAATTGAATTTGCACACATCATGGACTTTTTGACTCACACTCACACACACACACTTTGTCGCTCAAAGGGCTGAAAGACAACAAGACCCGCTTCGCCGATGTGGGCTCCCGTTAGCGGACCGGAGACCCTGGATCCACATGACGGGACAAGATGACTCTGAAGGAAAGACACTGATAGATAAATGAATGATGAAAAACAGATTGAAGGGATGAGATGGGCAAGCGGTCAATCATGCGGGGGATGTGCAGACTTGCATGATAGCTAAACCTGCAAGGCGCATCAGATGCTTTGATTCCTCTGTACGAGGGAGAACAAGCCGACCACAAAAGTCGTATGCTGCCCTCGTCTTGTACCACCTCAGCTGTGAGGGGCTGTACAAGATTTCCCAAGCTTGCCGAGAAACGAGAAAACAAAGGACACGGGCATTTCCATTGATTCCGGGGGGGAATGTGGCTAACGACCTTGTGGCGTCTACAAATCGTACGCAGGCGGCGCAGGCATACGTGCAGTGCTCGGGTGGAGCGGGTGG
>NKCJ01000533.1:0-26273 GCA_003947015.1 Fusarium sp. AF-6 | reverse complement strand
TTTACGCGCGATATACTCAAACCGACACCACCACGAGCGACACCACCACCTTCGTCGGCAGCTTCAAATGTATATAAGAGACAGAGCCACACATATGCAGAACAAGCACAAGCCACAACACGAGGCCCCTTGTCTGTATCATGTGCATCATCTTCATCATCTACAATTGCACTTTTGCTTTTCAACCTTTGACGAACGACCTCTCCAGGCAGTTGAAACCATTTTCTCTTTTCTTTTGAAACTGTACAAAGTATGAAGCCTTGAAGAGTCCTTTCGCGATCCTCTACAGACGACTTCAGACAGATTAGTTGCCGTCATGGAGGACACGACGCCCCTTGCTTCCCTCTCCGTCACACACGTCTACTATGTAAGCCACCACAAGCACCTTCAATCTCCAAAACCTCCCCTAACTTTTCACGTCTTAGGACCCTCACGATAAACTCTCCCTCGTATGCGCATACCTCGCCCTCCTCCCACAAGCCCTCTGCGTCGTCTACGCAACCCTAGTCCTCTTCACCCGCGAAGCAGAGGTAGCCCTCATGTTCGCTGGCCAACTCGCATGCGAAGCCATCAATTTTGCCCTAAAGCGACTCATAAAGGAGGAGAGGCCAAGGCGTATACACGGGAAGGGGTATGGAATGCCTAGCTCGCATGCGCAGTTTGTCGCATTCTGGAGCGTCTCCCTCGCTTTGTTCCTCCTCGTGCGCCATCGACCGAGACCAGCGAAGGATCATCGTCCTTGGAGTGTTCCTGAGAGATTGGCTGTTAGCGTTGCTGGTGCTGTGATTGCTGGTGCTACTGCGTGGAGTAGGGTTTATCTCAACTATCATACTACGTGGCAGGTTCTCGTGGGGTGTGCTGCTGGTGTGATAAGTGCGGTTGGGTGGTTCGTCATTGTTGCCGTGGTGCGACAGATTGGTTTGTTGAGCTGGGCTCTTGACACCAAGCTAGCCAGGGCTTTCAGAGTGAGAGATCTTGTGGTGGAAGAGGACATGTGTCAGGCTGGTTGGGAGAAGTGGGAGGAGAGAAGAATAGCTGCTTCACCTGATAAGAAGACGAGGTAGATTTGTTGTATCAAACATGAAATCATAAATACACATTTTAATATCAAGGTCGTACAAGGAGTAGTTTGGTTCAAAATGCCTCGAGGCCCGTCCTTGAGTTTCTAACTACCTTGGTCTTTTTCTAACGCTCCCCCCCTCAGTAAAACTCTCACCAAGGGGGTTATAGTTGTAACCCATCCTGGTTATATAACAAAGAAAGGCAACTGGATATCTAACAAGGTTTCCCAAACAATGCTAATGCTTGGCCGTAAGAAAAAAAGGAGAAAGAAGAAGTGTCAGAAAGAAGCCGCCCACCCGCCCAATCATGAATGTTAGTTAAAAAAAAGAAAAGATAGTCATGTCCCTTTCCCCCCCAGTCCCGTAACACACCCAAAACAACTAATCCCTTTTTTGTGATACCGCGTTCATCAGATCCATTGATCTTTTCTCATTTCTGGTCCAGCTCTTGAGCCCTGACGGCTATGCATCCCGCGAGAACTCACGGATGAAGATTTAGGGTTATGGGAGAATGGGCCAGGTTTTTGCCTTTGAGGGCTGTATACAGCTGAGCTGAGGGTTGGCTGGTCGTCTTGAATCTTGTTGTCCTTGGCGCTCAGAGGAACAGGAGGCAACTCCTTCTCGAAGTTGTCCTTGACCTGGAACGTTGTTCCTTCGCCTGGCACATCAACGATGGCGATGGCCAGAGGACTTGTTTTTCTTGGGAAGAAGGTCACGGTGCTGTTTGGGCAGTCAAGGTTATGCACCTTGTCTGCGTCTTCTTGGACGGGAGCCTTTGAGGGGCGCATGTCGTTGATGTTTGATAGGCGCAAGCCGATCTGGACAGTAGCTGTTGATACCATCGAGGAGCCACGCCGGCGTGGGGCGTCCTCGGGGACGTGGATGGCCGGTGGTGCGAGGAGGCCATCAGCCAGCTTCGTCGATATAGAAGCCTTCTTGGCTGATGTAGGAGAGTAAGTTGTCGTAGGTAGTAGTAGTACAGGTGACTTGAGCTGCTCCTCCTTGGGGAAGATACTGTACATGCTCTTCTTGAAGTTCTTGAGGGAGGGTTTTGATGAGGTTCGGATAGGTCCCGGCGGGAGGATTTGCGATTGGCGCATGCTTCCTAGTCGTAGAGGTCGAGGGAATGCGTGGTTGAGGATATCTTTGCGAGCTCCCATAACCTTGCCCTCGTCTCTAGCTTCTGCGAGCAATGACTCTCTGCTGCTCTCTTTTCGGACCTGCTGTGGGAGTTGTAGTGGTCGAGGCATGGCAGAATTGGGTGTTGATGGTTCCAGCTCTTGTCCTTCAAGGTCTGACTTGAAGCCCTTGATACTGTTGCCACCATCCTCGTAGCTTCCACTCGGGGATTTGCTCGATCGTAGGAAGAGGTAGAGGCAGCCCGTCAAAAGACCCGAAAGGTTGGCCACGACGGATACCACCATGGCTAGTTGCATTGTCTCGGGGCTTGCTGACTGAGGGTCTTCGAACGAGGTGTTGTAGAAGAAGGTTATGAGGAGTGTCTGGTTGTCATTAGCTTTGAACACTCTGGAAAGGAGGAGGAGTACTCACGTAGGAGAGCAGCGCAATCACCATGTAGTAGACCATGCGCGACGCCTCATCCCTCACCGCAAAGCTCATACTGGAACCGGTATGAAGCTTGTAAGAGATGACACCGCATTGAATGAGTATCAACGAGACGATGGTGGTGAGAAGTCCGAAGCAGCCGAGATTGTATCGGTGGAGGTACCAGAAGAGTCCAGCAAAGCAAAAGTTTGGAGGCTCAATTGCAAAGGTGATGGAAAATGCAACGAGTAGGAAAAGCCCGATGATGACAAGACAAGCAACAACATTCCATCGTCCTCGCGCTGGGAATATGTTTGGCTTCGTTACTCGGATCGCCAGTTCGAGGCCGAATATTAGCTGGATGAGCGGAGTGATGAACAGAGCTGTAGTCGTGTTAGTTGATGTAGTGTCAATCATCTACCATTGTTGACTTGCCTGGTAGCATAAACTGAGAGATTGTCCGGCATCCAAGAATCATTAGAGACTGGAAACCTTTGGACTGAGCTACCGCGTAGACAATCCCTTGAACAACGATACCGCAGGATAGAACGAAGGGATGTACATCACGGCGCTTGATGAGTCGAGACCAAGAAGTCCTGGCAAACTTGTCAGAGTGTACAACTTCCTTTGGGATGGTAGTATATTTACCTCCACGTCCATGTCGCATCGGTCCGCTTTGCCGTCTTCCATGACTCCCAGAATATGCTAGCAGCAGTCGCAAAAGCCGCCAACACATTGAAGCTCGCCAGAACGACAATCGAAGTCCGAACTGATGCTGCCGCGGCGAGCTTGAGCTGATTGTCCCAGGCTGAGGTCGAGTTTGCCTGGAACTGAAAGCCCGCTGTGTCCAACTCACTGCCGTCCTCGGCCCTCGTCGCGATCCAGTTGACGCTATCCATAATGTCTTTGTTGCAATTACCGGTAGTTTAGGAGAAGGACAGGCTTAAAGCCTTAGCAGTGCCGGCACTGCGAAGTTGTTCGGGGGCATGGGATTAGGTAGACATGCCGCCCTTTTGCAAGGAGAGAAGTAATAGATAGGACAGGTAGGAGAATAGAGAGGGGTCACGCAAAAAGTAAAGAAACGAGCGATCAAAGGAGCACACGACAATGGCCGCTACAGTCAAGTAGTGACCTCTTGCACGCAGACTGGATTCGTCTGGACAAGGCGAGGCTGCAAGAAAAAAAAAAAGAGTGAATTGATACACCAAGAAAGGAGAGAAATGGAAGGCTCCTGGCCTACACCAACAATCTGAATTGAATGTACAAAGAACGGTATGAAGGTTCAACCCAATATCATCCAGACTAAGATGTCAAAGAGGCGATGCAAATCTTGATATCTCTGTCCCATCGGACTCGCATCAAGCCGACTGAGGGCCCAGACCTGGCCCTTCCACCAACCCTGGCGACGAGTTAGAAGGGGACCCCTGAGAAGCAGAATCTCGGCAAGAGCAAGGGTTTTTTGGTGCGCCATGACGGAGTTTGGTAACATCGTGGATGGGCTCCCTTGTAGCTCTAGATGGGGGAAGCTCAAGCCAAGCCCTCGGTATAGAGGAATGTCCTGCATTAGGGTGACAGAAGGCTCCTGTTGGAGATGGGGGTATTGTTTCACCTGGGGGAAGTTGAGTTTTTTTGAGTGATTATCTGTGCGTCTGTGGCAATTTTGCACTCGCAAAATAATTGCTTCTCTTGAGGCTTTTCAAGAGAGTTGATGAATGAGTTGATCAAGTTATTCATGGTGGTCGAGTCAGGTTCCTTTCCGTTGAAGCGTAGGTTAAAGCAAAGAAATTGATCAAGGTGCAGACCAAAAGACGCCATCAAAGCCCCAAGGCCGCCCTGAAAGCACGCATTCTAGACGCTTAGCATAGTCTAGTATGGAGCCGAACAAAGCCGGCCGAGAGGCTGAAGCATTGCTGGAACAGGGTCGAGTTTCGTCGTGTTGTAGAAGGAGGAGTTGAAGTCGTCGGGGCCTCTGCGCTAGTCCGAGTGTAGTATAGTGGATACCCCCTGACGGGCAGTGATAAAACACCAGAAACCGACAGGGGATGAGACGCTATTACTACACGAGCAAGACTCCCCATCTCTCGCCTCCCTCGGGGGGCAGGTCAGAGATCCGGATGGCAGGCAACACGGATCCAGCCAGTGCCGACACTGGGACGCGGGGATTGAACGAACATGGTCCAAGCTGCTAACTAAAGCTCTTTCAACAAGTTACAGGTGTGTCTTGTTGCTCTCTACTCCACTGAGCTGAACCACTGCCTGCTGCTGCTGCTGGCTGTGCACGGCCAGACCAAACACGAGAAGACAACAAGAGAGAAAAGAAGTGCTCTGTGCGGTGGCTGGCGTTCTCGATTTCTTGTTTCAACATCTTGACAAGGGCCTTTGAAACTCTCGGCCGTGTAAGCGAGGACGGGCATCTTGTTCGATTTGGGGCAAGATTCTCCAAGTTTGTCCAAGAGGCCGCAAATGCTAATGCTGTTAGCGAGCGAGATCTTGTTCCGCTAGCAGTCAGCGGGGTGGTGGCGATGCAATTTGACAGCTTCTTCACCAGGGTGTCAAGGTCGTCTTTCAGTTGGGAGTCCTTTAACGATGAAAGGCTTGGTATGGTAATATTAAACCTCGAAAACAATATCATGCACAATACTATAATTGGGCGTCAGTAACCCATTTACTTGAAAAATGCGAAAAAGAAAAAAGAAACAAAGTGAGGCTTGGTCGTCGCCACAAGACTCAACCTCCAGGCCTCCATTCCCAGCCTCCCGGTCCCGTGCAATCAATGTGAGACCGACCGCATCAAGCTCTATCTCCCACGCGAACCCAATTGCGGAAAACGCTACATGCACTAGAAAGGTGCGCATGGACGACAACGAGTCAAGCCAAAAAGTCAAGAGTCAAAGCCCGCGATATCCAAGGCGGGTTGACTGTTGAGACCGGATCGAGCTGGTATCCGTTAATGGTAAGCGAAGGCATGAACCAATAACAAACTAATAGATACGAGAATAACGAAAGTCAAACCAACAAACTTTGTATCTCCTGAAACTGCCTGCAAAAGACATCACAGCAATCTTACCCTACATTCTCCTGCTTTCAAATTCAGTGATATCATCTCCCATGTGCAGCTGACGGGCATACACGTCCGTGAGCCCGGCTGTAGTGTGGATGGATTTCAGAGGCACAGCACAGCTCAGCTCCGCTGGTGAGCTTGGCATTCTTTTGACAAGACAGCAAAAAGACTTCACTCTCTCAAACTCTGACTTCCCGGCGGCAGGACGGGAGCTACGGAGTTAAAATCCGGAACATGGATACCTCCTCAACCCCCCCTTTCCAACGGTATGGTATTCGTTTCGGCGCGGTTCCGCTTGACAACAGAATTCTGAGGACAAGAGAAAAAAAAAAAAAAAAGGCTCCAATACAGCTACCCACCCGCGGAATGCTCCGGATCTCACGTGAAACGAACTTCAGGACGGATAAAGTCTCTTGCGAGTTTTGACATTCTCTTGTCTGTATCAAAAAGTACAAGCCCAAGACGACGTCGTCATCCCTTGGTTCCGGAAAAGCAACAGCGGGTACTCCCGGCGAAGGAAGAAAGCACAGGCAGCCACGCAGTCATGATATCAGAGCAAAAGAGAAGAATGAAGAAGTGTGTAACGTGAGAAACCAAGATTTTTCAAGCTTACTCAAACGCCCAAAAGAAGAGGCAACAAGATCAAAAAGTTCCGGAGGCGATGCTCCGTGTAAGAATGAGCACAAAAAGCAAGAGCAAGATCTCGATGGCGGGCATGGTGGGAATGCATTCAGCCGGCGGCAGGCGCAAAGCAGCAGAAAATCTACAGTACAGAAGCAAACGATCGTGGCTGGTAGAATATGCAAGCCAACAAATGCAAGACAAGTCGGTCTTGTGAGCCAACTAGACACACGCAGTTAGGGAGAAAAATGCTTCAAACGTCTCTCTTCATCCACGTCATGGCAACTCTTCCATACGTCACCGCCACATCTTGAAAAAAGAAACCCCGCCATTTGTGGCGCCGCCAGAGCAAGAGCTTGGGAGTAAAAGGTCCAGAACACTGGGCGGGAAAGTGGACCATGAAGATCATCAACAGCCGCAAGGAAGCGTAAAGTCGATCATCAATACTCGTAGAAATTATGGCATTCTGTACACGTCTAAACCGTAATTCGTGTACTTTCTTACCAGTCAGCCAGTATAAACTGCAAGGGGCAAAAGAATTGCGTGTTGGATTACCCCGCAACGCGAGAAACGCGACTTTGAAAGGGAGTCTTTGATGACGTCCGAGTGATAGGTTGCTACAAGTCTGACGTCAACCTAGCTTGCTTTGCAAGCAGCCCTCACAAGCCAAAACACCCGTCTGTATGGAGCCTCAATTTTTCTGTCGTTACCCGTACGTGGTATAAAGTCAACAACGAAAAAAGTCTATGACGACATTCTCCCACGTTCACCCCCGGCTTGCTTCACATGACATTCTTTCCGATCTGGTTGCTTGACAGTGGAGGCAGAAAGCAAAACATCATCTATATAAACCTCCTCCTGCCACCTCCAGACTCTGAATCTTCTTCTCTCATCATCACACACACACTCTCAAGCACAAAGCACCACATCAACTTTCAAACCACAACCACCTTCAAACCCAACCCAACCTATCACAATGGATTCCATCAAGCAGGGCGCCAACTACGTCGCTGAGAAGGCTCAGGAGGCTACCTCTGGTGCCTCCAAGGAGACCAACAAGCAGGTCGCCAAGGACTCTGATGCCAGCCTCGGCACCCGGTAAGTCACTCTTGACTCTCTCCCTCTTCTCTACCAACGGACGACTAACACTTTCTTCACAGTGCCTCTGCTGCCAAGGACGCTATTGGCGACAAGGCCCAGGAGAAGAAGCACGAGGGCAAGGGCGAGGCCCACAAGGAGGCCATCTAAGCTTTCAACCACATCTCGATCAACACAACCATCATGAGTTGGAACGGATAGGAGATATGGAACTGTCCTGAGGAGGATTCGGGCTGACTCCCCCATTGTTTTGGAGCAGCACCGCGACACTGGCATTCAGATACCCTACATTCAGTAGCCCCTCAATCGACCTAATAACGACATGAACATGTGCCTGCTTGTGATGAATGTGATGATCATGATTCCTCCTCTTCCATGGGTGACCACCATTGGAATTCTTTCACGCCTGCTAGATGACAGTTGAAATTGTGTCTTGTGCCACGTCTGAGCTGCCTCGGGCAATTCATAGACTCCTGTGAATCACAGGCTCTTCTTACTCTGTCGCACACTCAGTGCGTTGGAGATGTCCTTTGCCGAGTACCAGATGACCCAGAGAGGGATCCATACCCAGAGCGTGTTGAAGAAGACAAGATACACCCAGAGGTACATAAAGTTGCTCGTGTCAAGGTTTAGGTTACCGATCAGCCACTCGGGGCAAAAGGTCATGAAGCCTGGCATCACTGTTAGTCACCTAGAAGCTGTCTCTACGAAGCTATTCAAACTTACCTCCGTACAACTCGCAGGTCGCTAGGATAATCATCCAGATGCTAACCTTGGGATCCCGCTTGGCAAGACAATAGCAGATATACACAGCCAACGGTCCATCGAAAAACACCGTCAACAACTCCAAGCTCACAACACCCAAATCAACACCAGCCCATCTCTTATCAGCCTTGGCATAAACCATCCAAAGCTGCGCAAACGGATTACCACCGCCAGACTGCGCGCCGTACACGCGGTCGCTATAACCCAGAAACCCAGCGGGAGTGGGAAAGTATCCGGCCGTCGACTCGGAGATTTGCTCGTGAGAGAAGAAGCAGTGGTAGAGGAAGCTGCCCTCGAGGAGGAAGTGGCACAGCGCGTCGGCGAGGTGCCAGATGAAGAGGAACCGGAGGGTTCCTGTTGATGACGAGGGGAGGAAGCGGAGGGACGCGATGTAGGCTGCTGCGACTATGGCGAGGGTTGAGAGGAGGGAGATTATTGTCGTTTGGTCAAAGAGGTCGGGTGGGAGGGACGAGGTCCACGACTCAGAGGCTTCTGTGGCCATTTCTTTGGGTGTGTAGCTTCAATTGGGTGCTTTCGACGTGATAGATCGCGTTGGAAGGGTTCGCAAGAGACAATTGAGTCGCGTTTGGATGGAAGTGGTGTCGAGATGATGCTCGACGGGGAGTTAATTTCACAGCCGTTGTGGGGTGCAACTGTTACGCCTGCATATAAGCAGCGGCCTGTGCATGCAGCCTCCTCTCCACCATTCAACCATGGATGATATTCACAACTATCAAGACTACGAGTAATGCCTCTTATTTGGATGAACGGTAGAATACATAATCATTGTTGTATTAGTCCTTGCGTTTGTAATTCTTGATCCTATAGTACATAATACCTTACCATTTCCCTGGTCCGTTGATCCCTATATGTATATGCACATTTCATAACCCATACTCATGCATCCATCCATCCATTCATATCCATCCATAGGTAACCCATCATTTGTCCCATTCCTTAAAGCTCTTTTGCTTCTGTCTCGTGTTCCAACCGAGCTTCCCACTAATGCTATTCACCCAATCCTCACTCCGCCGCCCCTCAGACTGCACTGAAGCGAACGGATACCGACTCGCGCTGATGGTGACGTAGTCGCCCGGCTTGAGCTCGATACGCTCTCGGCCGTCAAAGCTGGCCCACGACGCCGTCCGGGCATTGTATGGCACTCCAATACGCAGTACGATAGTGTCGGGGAGGATGATGGGCCGGAACGACAGCGTGTGCGCGCAGATGGACGTGACTAGCATCACGGGGTTCTCCGGGTGGCAGAGCGAGCCGCCGGCCGCCAGGTTATAGGCCGTCGAGCCCGTCGGCGTCGACACGCATATACCGTCGGCGAGCACCGAGGTAAAGTGCTCATCGTCGCCAAAGATCTCGGTGTACGACATGGCTAGAATATACGTCAATGATACAACATCTCCTGCAGGGGCGGTGCGGGTTATGGGATTCTCACTTGGATTGGGCCCTCGGTCCACCACCACCTCGTTCAGAATCTCAAACGTCCCATCCGGTCGATGCGTGTGCTCGTCTTCTCTCTCCTCTCCGATTAGTTCTTCCACGAGGTCGCGCTGTCGGTGCAGCTCTTCCTCATCTTCCCCTCCGACCCCGTCTTCAAGCTCTGGCCGCTTTCGCGGTTGGCTCCTCATAACGGTGCCCTCGAACCGCAGTCGTAGGCTCACGGTGACGCCCTTGGTAAAGGCCGATGTGAGTGTCCGCTGGTAGTCCTCGAAATCAAACTTCGTCAAAAAGCCCAAACTTCCCAGCGCAAAACTCAGCACGGGGGGCACGATACGCTGGAATAGCCAACTAGCGTAGAGTACTGTACCATCACCGCCGAGCGAGATGACAAAGTCAAACGTGTGCGGTCGTGTCCGACACATGTGCTCGTCCCAGTACCGCAGACGCTTGTGAAGCATCTCGCGCGCCGCCTCCTCGTCCATCTCCCCCAGTCCGGCGTATCCCTTGCTTAAATCATCGATGAGCCCCTTAACGTCAAATCTCTTGTTTGTCTTGAGCTTGTCCTGAACGTAGACGGTGTACGCGGTCTCCCGGTCGTGATGAAGCAGCCAATGCGTTAGCTCGCGTGTCTTGGGGATCAGGTCCTGGTCGTAGATCTTTGTGAGGAGGAAGATGGACTTGACGCGGAACCGGATACGCATGCTACTCAGGCGACGGCTCAGTTCCCGCACGCCCCAGGCCATGTCGCTGAGTTGCTGCTTGGTGAGTAACCGGCTGCGCACGTCGTCATAATCCGTGAGATCCAGGTTGGAGAGGCTCTTTGTCATCTGCTGTGTCCAGGCCTGCTGGTCAGCTTGTCCACCACCAAGGTGATCCATGCTATCAGGCTCGACAACGGCTCGGCACTTCTTGTTGGACTTGGGATCGACCAAGGCATCGAGGCTCTGGTCCCTGGGATCAACCTGATCGCCATCTTCAGTGGTGTGACTGGTGGTGAGGCTAATGTCCGGTATGTTGCCCATATACCCAGTCGAGGCCTGTCCCGTCGAGTATTCCGAGTCGGGCTCGCTAGCAGAGCTGGCTGCATCCTTTGCTCGGCGCTGGCTGTCGAGGAACTGGTGAACGAGACATTCGTCGCGACGAGTCGAACGGCGGATCATGGGCTGCCTCATCTCAGAGGCGACCATGGAGCTCTTTCGACGATAGGGGTTTCCCGGGTCAAAGACGACCTGCAAGCGACGTCAGGAGGAGCCGTCGAGCATCGCAAAGATAGAGAGAGAGAGAGGCGTTACCTCGACAGCGTTGCCATCGTCATCAGAGCTCCCGGGAGAGCTGCAGCTGTCTTCAAAGGTGATGTGTTTTCCTGCGCGCTCGCCCATGGCTGCGTGCGTGTGCTAATGGATGGTAACAATTCAGCGCTGCACAAGTACTCCCTGTATCTAGTTACTCGTCTGATATCGCTTGTCGCGTCGCGTGTTGCAGGTTCCCAGTAGATGACGTTGTAAGCTGGGTCTCGATGGCGGGGCAGATGGGCCCACTTGATCGCCGCCAGGAGAGAAGCAAGATTGCCGCAAGAGGAAGTTGGATTTGAATGGGAAACTATCGTGGGATAAGACGCTGGTATTCGATTGCGTTTCGATGGGAGGACAAAGTTTTTGTGCCAGATGTAGATGTAGATGTAAATGCGGCTGGTCAATGTTAAAGGAGGAAGGGAAGCCTCTTGCTCGAAGCGGCCGACTTGGCAATGGAAGCTCAGATCATCAATGCCCGTTCACCCAATGAATCAATGTTTTCACCGAGGACAAGTCTTTGGCTGCTGCCGCAGTTGATGATTCTTTCAAGTGGGGTTTCAAAAGGAATTTGCCAGAGCTACCGTGACTGATTGTGCCGCATCTACATCACGACCATGATCTCTGTAGCTTGCCATTGGCTAACTGAGTCGGCCGACTGTAGGTAGACAGAGAGCATTGTCTCTTTTCTCCATGATCAGAGCCCCTCTCACGTCTGGCTTAGTGAAGCTGACTCAACCTGTAAGCCATATTATCAAGATGACAAAGGATTCGCCAGAAGTTGTGTAGGTAGTCAGTCAAGTAGGTATGGCGTCTCCTATGGCATGGTTAGCCCCGTGTTTTCTCAACATCTCTCCAAGTTGGCCATGTTCGAGCCGGCTACCCTGGAGCTCTAGCAACATCAAATTCTCCCTCTAATTTAGCTGTGATAACACAGCGACTTTATGTTCACACAAGCTTTCTACGGCCATTATTTCGATTTGCCTCTGTCGGATGCTCCAACGAGGGGCGACAATTTATAGACGAAAGTGATCATATGTTGATGTTGCCCAGGTCTGTCACTTTATTGTATGACCTAAACATCGGATATTGACCTCCATCAGATTCACTCATCAATTTACATTTTCATTTGCAACAAAAATCCCATAACTGAGAAAAAATACAATACGAGCTTAATTATGAAAAATCTCACTCCACATGTCATTCAAAATATTGTATCAATGTATCGACACTGCAAAATGTTGCCGCTGCTATATACATACGTCTCGACCCCCAAGAGAGCACACGGCTTCACGCGCATACCCTATACCATGTCCCTCAACGGCCCCAGAAGCCACAAACTCTGGACAGATACTCGGCGATTTAGACTGGCTTCACCATGCCGAGTCACATTGGTGATCATAGATCAACACCGTAGGCCACGCCCTGGATAGAGCCTATGTCATGTTTCGACAAAGGCAGATCGGCAAAAATGCCAATCGACAAAACTGTGGAACTCTAGCCCTCGCCTTTGGTTGGCCGAGACGTATTCCTACCAGACCGAAATGTCTGTCACCATCATCACCAGTACATCTTCACGGTACAGAGATACGGATATTATCACAACACCGCAAGCCGCACACGCCTCGAGAACGCAGCAAGCCAGACAGCCCGCTCGAGACCTGAGCCACAATGGCGGACCAAGCCGAGAAGCACTTGATCGTCGTAGGAGCCTGCTACTTGGACACGATTCTCAGGAACGCACCACCAATCGTGTCTACGAGGGCCGCCATGGCGTCTACTAACTTACCTCTCCAGTGTCCCCTTCTTCCCGTCCGAAGACTCTAAGCTGCGCGCCACCAGCCTTAGCATCCGACGCGGGGGCAACTGCCCAAATTCCCTCGAGGTTCTCGAGCAGTTGCTCACTGGCCATGATGCCCTCCAACTGCATCTGGTATCACCCCTGCCCAATGCCTCGTCATCTGCAACACGACGCATCATCTCGTCCTTTGGTCCAAAGTCCAACATCAGCTTCAACCACTGCATCTACCGTGACGCCAGCACCGAGGCGGCTAGCAGTTATATCATCCGCAGCGAGGAGTCAGGTAGCCGTACCCTTGTCAACTATAACGACCTACCAGAGATGACCCGGGACGAGTTTGAGCCCATTGTGCGGAGCTTCGATCCGGGCCAGGAGACGTGGTGGCACTTTGAGGTGGGATCCACGAGCACCAACTTCGTCCACCCGCTGGCCTTGGGCTGACATGGAGGAAACAGGGCCGAATCCCTGACACGACTCTAAAGTGCATCCGTCTCCTGCGTAACGTGCTACCAAACGCGCAGATAAGTGTCGAGGTAGAGAAGCCGGGCCGCGAAGGTTTGTCGGAGCTGGCGGCCGAGGCAGATGTCGTCTTTTACTCGCGGAGCTGGGCCGAGGTATGAGTAAACCCACACTTGTCCGTATGTTTGTCGTGAGCCGGCACCGCCTGACAATGCCATGGATGCATAGAGTCGAGGACACCAGTCTCCGGAGGCCTGCCTGAAAGCTGAGAGACACCGCAAGGCGTACGTGGAATCCGAGATTGTGTATGCCTGCCTGCTTGGGCTTCGTTGGCTGACCATGATGCATACCTAGGTCGCTGGCATTGTGTACGTGGGGTGCAGACGGAGCCGCTTGTCTGTCTCGGTCCGCAGGCGAGTGTTCTTGCTGCCCTGTCCAGGGCGAAGCCGGAGGAGACATATCCGTGGTCGAGTACGTCGTCCCGCCCTGCCCAACTTCCCATGTCATGTCCCAAAATGCCCCTCCCTGGCATAGCACAAGAGTACAGTAGCCGGAACTGCAATAACTGACCATTGCCCGAGATATAGTGCGGTGGGAGCCGGGGACACCTTCATAGCTGGAATGCTGTACGGGCTGCTATGCCACCCTGGCGACTGGAGCACCGGGGAGAAGCTAGGTTTCGCCGTCCAACTGGCCACACTGAAAGTGCAGCGAGAGGGGTTCGCTGGGCTCGGGGTAGACATGCTAGGGACTTGGATGCGGTCGAGTGCCAGATTGGTCCCCTCTGCCGCCTAGCGGCTCAGTCGGTAAACATGATGCTCATCTGCTTGACGACGATCGAGGCACCACACGCTCACAACCCTTGGTGCAAGGGTGGGCCGGGATAGAAAGGCGGAAGGTCAAGGGATGGTGCCGAGGGCGCTAAGTCAACAAGAGCAAAGGGAAAAAACGACCAAGACAGACAGACAGGTGACAGATGGCTTACAGCGGCTGCGACTCGACTGTGCGAGATTAAGTGGGAGGAAGAGAGTGTGAGCGAGCCTGGGCCTGGAAGGGAAGGGGGGCTGACGGTGGACGGATGGGGGAGAAGGGAGGGGAAGAAAGGCGGTGAAAATGGGGATAAGGCCCTTCCTCTGCCTGCAGTGGGTGCCAGGCAGGAGTGGTGACAAGGGGCAGCAGACGTTAGCATCGAGTTGTGTGCACTATCGACATTTTCTCCAGGTCCACAAGACCACCATGTCTGTCTCAATCTTTGCTCTGTTGGGTGCCGTGGTGATGCAGGTGGATGCAAAGGTTCTGCTGCTAAAAGTAGGGGCCGGGAAAATGCTGCAAGACACGACCTTGGGCCACGCGGATGCGCCGGGGGGGCTTCTGCATGAAGACAACTAGTCTGGAAGCCGTCTTTGGTTGAGCGAGCACATCACTATGGGCGATACCCAGCACAATGGCCAACGTCTGTTGCTAATGCATCCTAGAGGAGCAAGCGGCGTCGTCATGCCATGAGGAGAGGTTGCCAAGAGGGTGATGAGCCGTGAATCGCTGCGCTGTCTGGCTGGTTGCTGCTGGGCTTGGCTCCTCCAACTCACATCGCAGCATCATCAAGGAACGGGGGGACAGGCTTGAGACGTGTCAGATGGGACGGGAGGAAACGTGAGAGGGAGTCAGTGGCTGCCCGCTTGACAGGGCCGGCGCCATGCTCGTAAGGGTTGGGCCGCGAGGGGATCGAGACGCTCTGATGGTACTGTACTGCTGGACTAAACGAGGTACGGATACAGTACATCCAGTAATACTGGCCGTGAACTGCTACTGCTAGAAAGGGGCGCGAGGTTGACCAGGAATATCGGATCATATTGACTTGCGGCCTAGAGAAACGTAAACGGTGGTGCAACATCCGGTTGGTAGAACAAAGGGTATCAAAGAGAAAAAGAAAGGGCCGCAACCGAGTCAACAGCCGATCGAACCAAACTAGGCTTGACGGGGTCAATAGGCAGGCCAAAGGCTGTGGGAGGATTCATTGAAGGGGCGATAATTGGTATGTGGAGCCATCACCGATCGAGAGGGAGCTGAAGGCGAGTGAAAGCCAACAGAGGACAAAGCTTCAGATCCATCCCTAGCTGCACATGGCTCCCATCTCGGTAAGAGAGTGCTGGATGACGCTGGTCCGCCTGCAAAGTAAGTGCATTCTCCAAGGCCCCCCCTTGACAGCAAAGAAATAGGGGTGCCGGCTAGACAGAATTTAGGAGGGGTGGTTGCAGCGCTAAAGCCCTTGAGTGTGCCCAGTCAGAGTTGGACGGCGCCCAGGTCAGACGCCGTGAGATTAGCAAGGGCGTTCGCTGGCCTGGCAAACAAGACCGAGGGTTGCGGATTCGGAGGCCCAGGCCTCCCAGTATCCGTGGCGTGGCTGAACTCTGGCCCGCCCTCGACGTCCCGATCGGTGGGGCTCTCGGACGGAGCAGCGGGCGGCTGCTAGAGACATCTCGGCCGCCCGGGGCTCCATAGCAATTGTCAGAACTACGCCGCAGGCGTTGACCATGCACTGGACGGGACTGGACTGGACGTCTCGTCCCTGGTCACACAAGTACCTAGCGTTGGCGACTGATCATCCCCAAAGTAAATGTCTCACATCGTTTGAGCAACACAAGCAGGCCCTGGCAGACTTTACGTCGTGAACAACCCTCGTCTTGTCACAAGCGTCAGAGTGCTCATGGGCAAGGCCCTGGTCACGATGTTCCTGTGGTTGTATGTAGTTATCATAGGCTTCCTTGTTGATTGTGAACCTGATGATGGCAGCGGTGGAGTCTCGTAGTGCAGGACGGATAGAGGCGCCATGGTTCCGTTGTGAATGGTACAGTACAGTAGCCCACCTAACGATGGATAAAGGTCTCCGCCAGAACTCGTTCCTAGTTTCGAATCTTGATGGTTGAAATCCGCGCATGCACTTTGGCCAAGTCAAATGATGCCAAGATGGCTCTGGCGGAACGTCATCTCAAAGCCGGGGTGACGCGTTCCAGGAAACGGTTGTGGCGGCTCATGCTGCAGCGCAGTCGTACTCGCGACTTGACTGTGTGCTGGCGCGTGCCCAGATCGTCAGCGTCTTGATCAAAGTAAAATTGGCCAGCTCCTAGGTGGAAGCCTGTCAACTTGTCTCATGCTGCTTCGAGGCTTGGAGCTTGGAGCTTGGTGAGATTGGGTTGCGACGGGGATGCTGGGGTCCAATCAAAAGGGGTAGTTCACAAAAGCAAAGTGTAGCGGGCTCGGCTCCTTTGGCTGGACGAGGTTTCGGAGTCGACCTGACTGACTTGCTCTGGTCTGGTCTGGTCTGCTCAGACAGGGTCTGGCCATCATGGTAAGCAGGCCTCTTTGCCGTAATTGACGGCGCACCGTCCATGGGCCGCATTCCGCCCGTGGCGGTACCGCGCGGCCCCACCGAGCACCACCAGATTGGCATTGACGTCCATCAACACAAGATGTGGGGGTCGAGGAGGAATCTGCAGGCGGGCTGTAAAAGTCGGCAGCCCAAGACATCCACTGATTGACATTGGGAGTGGGTGAGGAAGAGCCGCCTGTTGCCCATGCCAATAGGACCATCAAATCAAATGTGACGATATTGTAGCAAATGAGAGAAGGTTTTGGCCCTGGCCCTGGCATGAGAGGGACGAGTTTCATGAAATATTGAACAATACTTCGTACCGTAAAATGTCTGGACCTGACCAAGTTGACAACACTCCAGCTTTCCTTGAGCCGCTTGATTGGCCATGCTGGGCCAGGTTGCAGCCGAGTCCTGTGGGTGGTGATCCGTTCCACTGGAGGCCAGCCGAGCGGGACCCAAAATACACCAAACACCTTTGCTGCCCTTTGCGTTGAGTGATTCAGACTTGTTCTTCTTCTCGGGGCATCACTCGCCGGGGCCACACCAGACCAGGGGCCGAAGCCCCAACCCGTCCATTACCGTCGGCCAATCTCTGAGTCCTTCTTGTTCTTGACAAGCCTGACGCCAATATCAATCATGGTCGATACTGCCAGTAAGAGAAGGTCCTGTCGACGAGTCATGGAGGAGTGTGGGTGTAACGAATGACTGTGTGCAGGGTCATCGTCTCAAAGAAGGCACCTGCATGATCATAAACCTCCCGCATGCTGTGGCAGATGGATGGTGCTCAGTCCTGGCGGCGAAGCCGGGGCCATCGGAACCTCTGGCGGCGAATCTTGCTTGCTTGCATCCATGGCAAGAGGGAGGGGCGTGCCCAAACCACTCGGCCGCACGCCATAAGAGCCGACGTAAAATACCAGTGGACCCTTGGTGGAGTGGCACTCATAGGATGAAGCAATATTTATGTCAACTGGCTTCTGATGTGGGGTGTTTGTTGCAGCCTCCGCGGCATGGGCCTTACATCGTTTAGCCCTAGCGGCGGGTAGGATGGAGTTGGGGCCTTGAATGTGTGCGCTGCCGGTTATAGAACCCATTCTACCCCGGCCTGCATGTCCAGATGATGCCAAAGAGACCGTGCTTCTGCACAAGGGTCAGTCACCACGCCAATTGCCCGCTCCCCTCAGTGCTGGACCCATGGCAGCGGTTTTGCAAGGTGGCTTCCGCCACACGTTTGGAGTCTAGCGTAAGGGCACGGCGCATCCCAGGCCCAGGTGCAAGGTCCCTGGGTCTGATCATCTCCGAACCAGTGCCCCTTGGTGTTGAGGCGGTAGCTGTGGGATGTTGCTAGCATTATCTCTTTGAGGTGTTGTTGAGCTCGATTTGCGCCTCCATGACCCTGTCTCGCCCACTTGGTGAGTGCTGTGGCTTACCTTGGAGCCTTGTGTGCACAAGGCCGTGGGAAGTTTGAGCAAATGTGAATATGGCTGGGATGAGCAAGTTGATCGTCAGTGATGGGGTCGCGGCTTCGACGAATTCTTCTTTTTCTGTTCCTTGGCGGGACCCAGGCGCCGAGGCATGCTGATCCCTGGCGGCTTTAGCACTCCCATTCCACACCTCCCCTGTCGTAGTTTCAAGCCTCCACGCTCTCCTCAAGTTAGCGCAGGGTGGGCCGCCCGCCGCCTCCAGATCCTGGCTTGTCCCCCAGAGCAGAGAGTGCATGGATCTTGCTGAGCCACCAATGAACTTAGAGTCGAAGCCAACGGAGCTTGTGATGGACACAATCATGCTCCGATGCGCCAAGCGAAACGTTGACCAGTTGATGTGGTGGCTTGGTTGGAGTAATGCCTTTTTAGATTGCCGCCTCCATTCATGGGAAACGAGATGTATGCTGACATACCTCCGGTTTTCCATCCTCTGGAATACTACCGGTAGGAATACATCGGACCAACATCGCAGCAGGCACAAGAATCCTTCCTGGTTCGTAAGAATCCTCTGTTCGGTAAGGGCTTCAGCTTGACGATGTAATGCATTTGGACTAGAGATGACAAGGTCTCGTGTGCATGGCCTGTTCTTGCATGACGTGGGAAACCTGGCGAGTTTGCTTCTCCTGTCTCGTCTATCCACAGGCATTGGACTGATTGCCGATCGTGAAAGTGAGCCTTCCTCCCGGGTGGGCTGCGCACTCGGTAATGAGAGGGCGATTCCCGTTGTGTGGTTTCGGGGTCGCAAATAAAATAGTAACAGGGGTGTGTCCAACAAAGCTCATGGGCTTTTTGGGAAGAGGGGGTAAAAAAAAGCTTTCAGCCTTGATGGGCCTGGCGCGGGATTGCTTTAGACCCAAGGTCGCAAGCAACAACCCGTGTTGCTTGTGAGAGCGCAATCGTGAACATTCGACAAGCCTGCGGATCCAGACCATGAAACTGGGTTGGCTATTGCTAAGGAAAGCGACCTTACTCCCGACAGCTCAGCCGGGGGACAAGCCACCGGGTTGTAGTCAATGTAGTACTCTAGTCATCACTGGTTGGTGATGACGAAGATGCAATCAGCATTGCCCAGGTCGTCGAGACTGCAGAGTGAATTATACGGGGCTTATGGACGCGACGTGTTATCTGTGACAACGAGGCAAAGAGTACAGCACCCGACCCCCAAGTTCACCGGCGAGGATCGCCAGAGGCTGACATTTGTTGTATATCCGGATAAACACGCAGGTGAGACGACTCGATGTCTGCAAGGTCCGTTCTTGGATGGTGTGCACGCAAGGATAAGGTCAACCAACTCAACACAGGACTGGGCCGATGAGCAAGCAAGGCGGTGGGTGGACGATCGGTCGCAAAAAGGTATTTGGATGACGCAGCTGGTTGGCCGGGGCAATGGTTTGAAGCCCTCGTCAGCCGCGATAGGCAGATGTGATTCGAGACAAGGCGCCAGGCATAAATGCGTGGAGCGGATGATGTGGTGCTTGCTTCTCCAAGGATCATTGCTGAGAAGCGAGCTTGCGCCAGGTCGAGTGAGTGTGGTTGCGCGCGAAAGCTTCTTAGTTGCCCGTGAAAAACCATCACATGGTGGCTGCACTTTCGTGACTCGAGTGACACACAAACACTGCAAGGAGACACTGGGCCGGTGATCAGCAAAGAAGGACCCCGTGGGTACAACGTTGTGCCCATGTAGCCCCGCCATACCGAAGCCAAAGGCCCCTGGGGGACGAGAGTGTTGGGATGAGAGACCATTGGACTCCGGCCGAGGGCGAGTGCTGACACCATTCCCCAGCCGGCGCCTCAGCCAGCGCGCAGGTCAATGCGTGACCCAGCACTGTTCTCCTCTGGTGTCAAGCAAGTCACGGGTCGAGAGACGGTGGCACCCTTCCATTTCCAGCGGGCCACGGCGAGGTCGCGCCTCAGTCCGGAGCCCATCCCTAAGCCCGGCGACTTGCGAGTTACTGAGGACGGTACGTACTGTAATTAGTGCAGGATCAGCGCAACGCTGTCAAGTGGGTTGGTGAATTGGTGGTGAGCCCCGACGCAATGAGCTGAGCTGAGATTGCCTGAACATTCCCTTCCTTGTTTGGTTCGGACTCGGGGAGTTGTAGGTGCTGTGGAGAGCACAGTATTCGGCTTGTCAGCAGCAAGCAAGGGCAGATGGTATCGTGAAATGTGAGAATGAGGCGGAGCTCGGAAAGCAATCTCAACGAGGCAGCCGCGAGAGGATTCTCCTGAATGTGTTCGTGATGTGATACAATCCATCCGACGGGATGACATGGCAGCAGCAATGTTCCCATTCAGCCCCCATGTCATCTAGCGCTGCAATGTGCCTGTAGTGAACTGAGGTCCTCGTCTCTGAGGCAGTACCTGTATCCGTAACTTGTTACGAGTTCCGGTGCCCGGCGAGCTGCGCTAGGTCTGAACGGGCGTCAAATGGTTTGCTGTGTTGTAAAGGTGCACTCGCGACTTGCGCGTAGAGATCGGCTCGTATCCCTACGAGCAGAGTAATAATAGCTAAGACCTGATTATTGACGCGCAGACAAGGAAGGACTCACCGGGGTCGGGGAAAGTCAAAGATCCATCGAGGCGGCCTGCTCCCTCCGAATGGAGGAGTCGCTGAACGCTTTCATTCCCTTCCCCACCAAGCAAAACTCGCAAACGCCGCGGTACGGAGGGCACGTCTTTGGTGGCGCAACACAACAGCCCCTGTAAGATGTCTGATTCAGTGGACGATCAGGACACTTCAGAAGCAGGCTGGCATCCCTCAGGGCCTACCGGGCCCTCTCGACCCGCTAAAGGACGGTTGATCCCACCCAATCCTTAGCAGGTCTGCTTGGCGGGCTAGCCAGTGTGGAAGGTCCGTCGTCAGCAACCATACGGTAAGGTGCCCGAGTTGTCCAAGGGGCCCTGGTCGCAAGAGCTGAATGGGCAGCGTCCGGTGAGAGCACGGGGGTACAAAGCCTGTACCGTTCTTGACCAACTCGTTCAGTTCCACGGCCGTGATGGTCAGCAATGGAACTTTCAGAGTGGGGATCGTCCGAGTGACGACTCGCCAAGCAGGTTGTTGTGAACTGTGGGAGGGAAGGGGCGACAAGTGAGGGGAGACGAGAAAAGCGGCAGAGCATGGAAAAGCCGAAACTATGGCGGCGTGAGATTATCGTCGCAGCATCTCTGCGGGTCTTGAATCTGTGCTTGTGGGCAATGCTGGGGCATGTTGAATCCTCACTTTGCTTCTCCCCCATCGTCAACAAGGGGCGGCGACGAAATTGACAGAAATCCGTTTGTGACAAATGTTTCGGCGTGCATGCAGCAGCAGCTCCCGCCTTGTTTGCTCCATTGGGGTGCCATGGTGCGTCTGTGTGTGGAATGAAAGAATGATGTGTGCCTTGCTGTGAAGCTATCAGCCTCTGTCCAGGCTCATCGTCGGGTTGATTATTTCGACCAGTCATGGGCGAGCCATGCATCAACAATCACCATGGCTTCGTCAAAGCACCAAAGACTTCAGCACCGCATCGTCGGGCTTGTGAGTGTGCATAGGAACTTGGCTCGCCCCGATTAAGTTGCCGGGATGATGTCTCGGTCCTGAATCGCCAGACAACGACGTGGCGGGCCATCATAGAGCGCTGGAGCCCTGCTGGAGCCTCGAGTCCCGCTGGCAAGTTGCCTGTCGTGTGAAGAGCGGGAGCAAGGCCTTTGTGAAGTCTGGGCTGTCGCACAGGGGCCATAGAGACCGGCGGACCCTGCGAAGTTAATGTGGTAGGACGGGCAGGCATCTAGGATGGCGGCCTGCATGTGCTTGCCTAGGCTGGTAATCTGTTGCAGCTTCCACAGCCCCTGAGTGGAGGATGGATGGAAGACCTGGCGCTCGGCCCTGGATGGATAGAGGATGGATTGATGCCCGCCCTGGGGCTTGATGTGGGATGGAGCTGGCAATGGCAATGGCAATGGCAATGGCAGAGACAGACTGGGGACACGGGGAAAAGAAAAGAACCAGGGCTTGGAATCTGCGTGCTCGGAGAAAAGTGCTCGTGACTTGTCGAGGTTGCTGCTGCGAGGTGGAGGGCCAGGTAGCGTGGACATTTCGTGGACAATTCCTTCCTTCCCGGACGCTCAGGCCACCAGACCATCACCAAGCCCTGGATGCCTTAGCTCCTGGCTGCCTTGGCCCTTGGATGCCTCACCCTTCAGGCACTGCACTCCGTCAACAAACGGCTCCGTGACCGTGGCCCCGTCTCTCCCGGTATTCCCGCTCCAGTTTTGACTCTAGCCTCGCGAGCCTCCATGACTCTTCCTCATGCCTCTGTGCCCTTAGCTCAGGGCGTTCTCCGCAGCCAAACCCGCCCTAACGTCGCCGATACCTTGTGCAGCGAAGCAAATTGCGCAGACGGCAGGGTTCCTGGTACCCGCTTCCACTGAGCGCTGCCTCGACTGTCTCCGTGGGCTGGCTTTGGCTCTCCAGCTGGCACCTTTGCCACCCACCTGGCGACCTAAACGCCTGGAAAAGCGCTCCCACCAACAGACCCTACAGCGTCCCACACCGCCCAGCGCACCGAGAAAGGCATCATCTGTTCCAGGGCGACCACCCACGCAAATATCTGTAGCCACACTAACGCCAACTTTGCCGGCGTTGGGTGGTTTGCTTTCCATGACCGACGCTGCGACGCATGTCGGCATCGGGCTGGCCCTGCACGCAGCGCCAGCCACGCGTTTTGTTCCCAAGGAATCGCCGTTCCCACTCTTTGACGGTTCCACCTTTTGCTCCTCAACTTCGATGGCCCTGCAGAATTCCCTATCGAGCTACCTACCTACCTGATGCTTGTGATGGTCGACGCGGCGCCCCTCGCTGGAGTTGCCCTGCGCCATCGCTGCCCTTGACGACACCCCTCGTCTCGTCTCGTCTGATTGAAACTTCTACGACCGTGACCATCACTCACGGCCAAGCCCCGGCGCCAAACTACTGTCCATCTAAACCCACCGGAAAGAAACTTCATTGCTTGTCACAGCTGCCCTCGAACCATGCTGACCGTCTCTCCGGAGTACCGCCAGTGGCCGTCCCAGAGACATGATCAATACAGCACCAAGAGACGACTGGTGGGAAGCATCGAAATGTGAGCAGTTCGTCTTGCCGGTGTCTCGCTTACCGTAGTGGCTTTTCCCGAGGAACGACCAGAAACCCGTCGCAAACATCTGCCATCTCGAAGCGCCTGCCGATCAGATATTATTGTTTCTTTTGCGGCAACACCTCGTGTTTGACACACCTTGCTTCAACTTGCACGGCTTGCTCACAATCGCGCCAGGAAATGGAGCATCAAGGTGTCACAGCAGGGGTGGTCATAGTGCTAGACCCAAAGCATGCCAATCCTCCCAAGCGGTGATGCACATCCCGCCTGAGTGAGATTCAAAACCCCTTCCCGGTGGCACTTTTAGCAACAAGGAAATGTCTGTCCCATCCTCTGGGCTTGGGCACCTTCCTAGCTGCGGCCCCCCAGCCCAGGCCCCAGAGGCGCATCTGCATTGTGGCGCCGCGAGCTTCAACCCTTGATGCACTCCCTTGAAATGGCCCACACCCCTGGCAATGGTGCTGGCCTCTCGTGGAGCTCGGCCTGAGACTGGCTGGGTTCCCTTATGTTGTGTTTTATTACGACGCCAGCCCGTGGGCCCAAATCTTCTCCATCCCTTCTATTGCTCACGGCTTGAAGCAACCTGCATCCCTAGCGGCAGGGGTGGTTTGCTCAGAGTCCAGACGACCCGATGGTGCCCACTTGTTGGAGGGACCTGCAAGCCAGCTAAGCCGCTTGAGCTCGCTCATGGGTCTGCGACACAGTCGCAGCGCCGGGAGAGGCCATCAGTGCCATCACCACCACCCTGTTTTCTCGTTTCTCGCCTTGCCGGTACGCCAAATTTGGCGTGGTACTGCACTGACTTTGTCGACTTGGACCCCACCGAGCGAGCGAGCCTTGCTGGTCCAACACCCCGGCACAGCACAGCACACACCCACCCTCACACGGCTTTCTTGTCCAAGCCCTCCACTGTTCGACTCCTCCTCCGTGCTGCATACGTCCTTATCCCCAGAACACCGGCCTGATTCTCGCTCTCCGGCACTACTTCCCGCCCACCCTCCTCCGACTTTGGAATCCGCCCGTTGAGGCACCCCCTGTGCGCCCCGTATGACGCAGGCCACCCGCCGCAGCTGCCATGCCTGACTGACAATCCTAGCACACGGACTAGGAGAGCAAAGGACAATTCTGATGAGGAACCTAGCACCCACCCCCGGCGCGCCACGCGCTGATTCGACGCTTGTTGTAATTCCACGGTTGGCGGCCATCGTGTTGGTGTCAAACCGCCATGCTTCTTTATTGCCTTGCCCCGGCCCACTCCCAGATCCATGGCGAGTTGATCTTGGTAGACAACTAGGCTCGATTTATCCTTTCAAGCCATCGATTGCCCCATGTTTCGTTGCTCCCTTGAGCCCCCTGGGGACCGTACTTCCACTCCACGATACATAACCCAAGCCGAGCCCTTCAGATCTTCCAAGTCTATCATACACACGACAAAGCTATCACCGACCATATATCACACAGCTCTCGACTCCTTCTCAACTTGACCATTACGAAATACTTACCAATTCTCACTCGATTACTTGAACACCAAAGATGATGCACCCACTCTTCGGTATGCAACCGGCAGGCTCTCTGCCTGTTACATATCCCTACGATGCTATGGTTGACGACCACTCTCGGCAAATGGCTTGCTCTCAGGCTGCACGAAGATTCTCTCGAGGCTCCAACGGACAACGATCAGGAGGTGCCATGAGGGTAGTCAAGCCCACCAGTGCCAGCAACAGTCCCCGTTCATCAGGTGTCATGGCTCGCCGGAAGACCCTCATGAACGATGGGAACTCTCAACGTCGAAGACAACAAGTCCTGGACCAGCTCTCGATGTTCTATGAAGAGCAACAGCAACCCACCCAGCGATCTTCACGCCCTGTCAGCTGGCATCCCAGTTCCTATGGTCAACAACCACAGGTTCAAGCCCAGCAGCCTATGTATGCTCTCACCTCGAGCAACATGTATGCCAACCAGCAGGATACATATGGCTACCCCCATGTTTCCCCCATGCTGGCATCAACCTCCTGCGACACATCTCCCCTGGCTTTCTCGCACCTCTCACTACCATACCAGACTGCCGATAACCTGCCATACTATCCTTACCATGGAACCTCGATGGCTCAGCAGTCACCCGCTTCTTGCTCGGCCATGGACACCCGCCAGGTTTCTTCGGAAGCTTCTGTACCCAACGACAACACGACCTACGGCAATGGATGGGACTGGAACAGTTTCATCATGCATGGCTTTAACGCTACAACCCCACCCACCCCGGAGGCTCTTCCCCAGGCTGAGCTCTCTCAACCTGCTGTCTCTGACGACATCCCCTACCAGGCGCTTGAAGAGCCTCTGGAGGAGGAGGGTGAAATTCTCGTTGGCATGGGCCTTTACGATGCCCCCGACAAGTACGAGGAAGACCCTCAGCTCAACAACTATCGATCCACGGTTTCTTCTCTGCTTGGATCAACATTCAGAGGGGGCGAGCCCCGAGGCAAGGGTCTCAAGCTTGAGGAGACTTGGGAGCCTCCCAAGTCCGATGAGGAGGATGAGGACGACGAGGAGGAAGCGAGCCAAGACGCTTCGAAGACGAGCTCAGTCTGATGATATGAGCCACCAATGAACTTGACTGCAATTTTCTGCATGAATTACGACCCAGGAAATGTACAATAAAAGGGTGTTATCACAGGCCCTGGAAACGGCCTTTTGGGAAGGTAGACGGAAAACTATGGATCTCGGAACGGACTTGGCGCAAACGAATTGTACTTTTTTTTAAGGGGGGGGAAGGAGCAAGGGAACAAGCGCTGAAATTTTTGAGGTTCATAGAATCAGGCGAGGATACCCGTGCAAGATAGCACAGAGAATTAGGAAGGCACAGCCGGCCGTGCCGTGCTTGTAGCCGAAACAAACAAACAAACACCCAAACAAATAAAGAAATCAACAAACCAAAAAAACATGATCCCAAAACGTGAAAAAAAAAAAAAAAAAAAAAAAAAAAAAAAAAAAAAAAAAAAAAAAAAAAAAAAAAAAAAAAAAAAAAAAAAGAAAAAAAAAAAACAAAAACGCTAAAAAGTGGCGTGCAAGTCGTCACTACTTCCCATTCTTTCAACGAAAAAGGAAGAGAACCGAGCGCTGGGCGAGGGAGAGAGGACGAATAAAAAAAAGACAGAA